>CM065398.1:14405000-14532500 GCA_033060915.1 Euryodendron excelsum | reverse complement strand
CGGGCTTACTAGAAGTGGATAAGGGTTGATGAGATGTCATGGTGTTACATTTTGGTATCTATATCGAATGTTCTGTAACATCAGCATCAGGCTATGGCCACTGCCTATGACATGATGAAGAGCCTCAAAGACGTGTTTGGGGACCAGAATCATGCTGTTAGGCTAGTTGCCATGAGAGACGTAATGAACACAATTATGGTTGAAGGGATCCCAGTAAGGGATCATGTTCTGAAGATGATGAGTCTTCTGAATGAGCTAGAGATCTTTGGAGCTGAAATCGATGGGGAAACCCAAGTTGATATCATTCTCCAGTCGTTACTTAATTCTTTTAAACAGTTTTGTTTGAATTACAACATGAATAAGTTCTTTTATTCAATGACAGAGCTTCTTAAATAGCTTCAAGCAGCTGAAGGCCTCATCAAGAAACCAGTTGTTGCTCTTGTTATTGAGAAATGTTCTACTTCTAAACCGAAAGGCAAGAAGAAACAGAAAAAGGTTTAAAAATAGAAAGTAGTTCCTCAAGCACCGCATGGGTCTCAAGGATGAGTGAAAAAATCCGAGGGCAAGTGTTTTGTTTGTAAGCAATCAGGGCACTGGAAGTTGCAATGTTCGGTTTATCTAGCCAAATAGAACAACAAGGGTAAATCTCATTCACTAATAGTTGAAACATGTTTAGCTGTTGTAAGCACCCCATTTTTGACCGCTCGGCAGTCTACACTCCGTCCAGACTTGTTTTCAAGTCATTTTGGGCATTTTCCTATCGAATCCAATTCTCTAGTTCCAAATTCCGTCTTTCCATCGCTTCGCGGGCCCGTTAGGCCCAAATAGAGGCAAAATGACCAAAATGCCCTTAGGGGCATTGTCCTTTCTTATTCCAATTCCAATCCCTCTCTTGAGACAGTTTATTCCTCGAGACGGTCCGAGTAGCAAAACTACTCACAAAACCGTCAGAGTGGCGGAAACACTCACAAAGCCGTTAGAGTGGCGGAAACACTCACACCGTTAGAGTGGCGGAAACACTCAAAACCCAGGCACGTCTCTGCGGAGTCGGTAAGACCCCTTTCCAATCCCTCTCTCGAGACAGTTTATTCCTCGAGACGGTCCAAGTAGCAAAACTACTCACACAACCGTTAGAGTAGCGGAAATACTCACGTTAGAGAAAATACTCACAGAACCGTTAGAGTAGCGGAAATACTCACAGAACCGTTAGAGTAGCGGAAATACTCACAAATCATCAACCCCGTCCGAGTAGCGGAAATACTCAACCCCGTCCGAGTGGCGGAAACACTCAAAACCTAGGTCAATACCCATGTTTGTTAGCTCACTTCGGTGAAAAATGACCAGACTACCCTTAGGAGCTTTTTCGAGACTTTTCGGTCAAGATGACCATTTTGCCCGTAGGCATCCGAAAGCCCCGGGAACCACACCGGCTCTGGGTATCAAACCGGTAATGTCCCGAGAATACTTTTTATAGTGTTCTCGACCTTCCTTTACCTTTCCGGACCATTCCGAGTCAGTTCCGGCAAACCCGGTACAAAATGACCGTTTTGCCCCTGGTGGGCCAGTCTCCATTTCCGGCCACGCCGGCCTTGGGAATCAAACTGGCAACCTCTGGGAACATTCTAAATAATGTTTCCAGATCCCAAGTCTTTTTCCAGGACAATCCGGGTTCGCCTCGGCAGTTTCCTAGTCCGATTGACCGTTTTGCCCCTAAAGGCCCGGTCAACCTTTCTGACTCACCTTATCTTTATTTTTCAAGTCAAATACCGCCAGGACACTATTTTGAGTGTTCCTGCTCCTTTCCGGCCTTCCGGGTCATTCCCGACTCCTTCAAATCATTCCCGGACTTTCCAGAGTCACTCCTAGTGAAGCCAGGCTAAAGTTTACATGGTAGTTACTAGTACAGGCGTCCAAATCTAGTCAAAGATACGTTGCTTGCCGACCTTAATTGTTTCCTAAATGGCTGGCGCCACTAGTAGTGGCGCCAAGCCAAAAAATGGCCTGGCGCCACTACTAGTGGCGCCAGTGTATAATTTGGCCTGGCGCCACTGCAACAGGCGCCAGGTTCGTCTTTCCTCTATAAATACAGAGCCTCGTTCAACGTGAAAGGGGTCTGAAAACTGAACCTAAGAATCTCATATTTCGATATACAGAGCTCGAGCACCTCTAAAAACCTTAGCCTCCCTAGGTTTTCCCAAAACCCTAGCCTCCTTAGGTTCTCCAAACCCTAGCCACTATACACAAACCCTAGCCTCCTATACACTCATACACTAGCCTTCAACCACCCTTCGAAGATTTGAAGAGCTACCATCCAAAGCTTGAGGACAACCCTTGAAGATTGAAGGTGAAGATCAAGACCGAAGACCGAAGACCGAAGACTGCACGGCGCGCAAAATAAACAAGAAACAAGGTAGGCTTTCTCTTTAATTTTCTGCACTTCCCCCCTCTCTCCTCTCTCCAACCCACTTGGGTTTTCTCTATTTTAATCCCCCATCTCTTTCCCCCCCTTTCTTTGCATGCTTGAAACAAGGGGATTCCTGGTCAATGTGTAGGATTGGACTATGGGAGAGTCACCGTGTTGGGGGCTTTCTTCTAGTCTAACCAGAGACCACTTGGGTTCGGCCCCCTTGATTATGTGGTGAAGCCTTAGCCTTGTATGTTCACGACCCCCAAATTGCATTGTACATATCATAGTCTTGCATCTTCCAAAATTCGTTTTCAAACTCGTTTTCAAAACCGTTTTCAAATTTGTTTTTCAAAATTGCATCAAAATCTCTTTTTCAAAAACTTTGTTTTCAAAACCACTTTCTTAAAGTGGTTCTAGCTCTCTTATGGCTAGAATCGCTTTAGGAAAGTGAGATGTTTTTATACCTTCTAAAAACTCTTTTTCTAAATCTCTCTTCCTAAAAATCTCTTTTTCAACATACTTTCCTAAAACTCTCCTCTCCAAAATTGTTTTCAAAAACTCCCTTCCAAAATCTATTTTTCAAAATTTCCTTTTTCAACTCCTTTCCAAAAACTCTTTCTCTTTAAAATCTCTTTCTAAAAACACTCCCTAGGTTCACCTTCGTAAAAACTCTTTCCAAAAATCTCTCCAAAAAATCTTTCCAAAAACTCTCTTTTCCAAAATCTTCCTTCTAGAAATTTCCTCTCTAGGATTTCCTTCCAAAATCTATGTTTCCAAAAACACACTTTCCAAAAAACTCCTCCCGAGGATTCCCTTCTAGAAAACCTTCGTTTCCAAAAACGCGTTTTCCAAAAAAAGACTCTTTCCTTAGAGCCCAGACCAAACCCTAGAACTCACAATTAGGAAACCCTAGTTTTCTTTCCAAAAACATGATTTTCAAACTTTGCCCTAAACCTAGGTTTCCAAAATCTTTTGTTTTCTACATCAAAACTATCCTTGTTTTCAAAACCTATTTTCTACATCGAGACTAGAATTTTCCAAATCTAGGGTTTCTAGAATCTCCCTTTCCAAATCTTTTCCAAATCCTATCTTCCCTTTAGGAAACCAAATCCAATCTCCCCGTTTAGGAAACTAGATCCTATCCTCCGTTTTTTGGAAACAAAATCAAACCCTTGTTTTTAGAAACCAAATCCAATCCTTTCCTAATCCAAACCTTTCTTAATTCAATTCCTTCCTAAACCATAAGTTTCCTAAACTTAAACTTTAAATCTTTCCTTAAATTTCAAAATCCAAATCTTTCATAAACCTAAAACTTTCCTAAATTCCAAATTTTCCTAATTTCAAAACTTTCCAAAAATGAAACTTTCCTAATTCGAAACTTTCCTAAATCGAACATTTCCTAATTCAAACATTTCCTAAATCCAACCTTTCCTAATCTCCTAAACCTTCCAAGTCGAGTCAAGCTTTTCCTAAGTCTAGGTTTCCTAAACCTTCATCTTTCTCTTTTTCAAAACAAGTCCAAATCTATCTTTTCAAATCAAAGTCCAATTTTCTCAATTTTAATTTCCAATCTCCTCTTCCAATTCTCGAAATCGAATTCAATCTCCTTCTTCAAATCCACTCTTCTCTTTTCAATCGGACTCTGGTCTGAACTACGACTGACCTGATTCTCCCAAAGGGATACGTAGGCAACCTCCATAGGTGCGGTCACAATACTTTTCAAACTTTCAATTCCACCCTCATGGGTGCGGTTTCCAAAATTTTTCAAATTTCAAATTCCAATTTCAAAATTTATATTTTCAAATTTCTACTTTCAATTTTCAAGCTTTTCAACTTCAATTTCATCTCTTCAAATCTATTTTCAAATCAAATCAATCTCTTTTCAAATCTCTTTTTCAATTCTCTTAACTTGCACTTGCATATCATGCATTATATTTTTCAAACATTGTTTTTCAAAGTGAATAGGGTTGAACACATGTTAGTTGAAGACTCTCATCGGTGAATCTAGGGTAGATTGACATGTAGGTACCGAAAGGGCGGGGTAGGGTGATAGCTTAGTGCGTCTTCCCTACACGTAACCAACCTCCGAACCTAGAATCACTGTTTTCAAAGACCAAAAGGAGTTATTTTTCTAAAAAGGGCTAAATATTTTTCAAAGGTTGCCAAACAACCTGTTTTCTTTAAAAACCCTCTCTTGAGGAGATATTTTCAAATCGTTTTCCAAAAACCCTAAGTGTAGTCTTCGGATTATTCTTAGTTTTTAGGTGACCTAACTCACCTTAATTAAGTTAGGTGGCGACTCCGAATCTTTTTTAAAAGCCCTTTATTCAAACCTGTTTTCAATTCAAACCTAGTCGCACTCATTCTTCTAGGAGGGTGAGTTTTAACGAGAGAGTACAACATTTTTCCCGCTTGGGTGAGTATTCCTCGAGTGCGAAAAATCTGGACGCGACAGCGGTGTTATCTATTGGTACATGGTGTGTAGATACAGGAGCCACTAATCATATATGCAATTTTTTGCAAGGGTTCCAACAAACCCGCTAGCTTAGTAATGGAGAGATTTACATCTTTTTGGGAGATGGCACGAGAGTGTCAGCAGTTGCAGTTGGAGATATTAGTATTTCTTTTGGTAGAGATAGGATTTTAATATTAAAAGACTCTCTTTATGTACCTTCCATTAGAAGGAATTTGATTTCAGTTTGTAGATTGGTTGATAATGGATATTCCGTTTATTTTAGTAACTTTGTTGTTATTAAGTTAAATAAACGTTTTATCTGTTCTGGTACATTGGTGGATGATTTTTATATTGTTAATCATATCTCTCCTACACTACAACTATATGAATTGAATAACACTAATATACTACCATGTAAGAGAAATCAACCTTTTGAAATCAATCAAACCTATCTTTGGCACCTACGCCTAGGTCATATTAATTTGAGACGAATTTCTAGACTGATTAAGGATGCGCCATTAGGTTCATTGGAAGCAGAGGTATTGGAGTCTGTGAATCTTGCTTAGAAGGTAAGATGATCAAGCGGTCATTTGCGGCCAAAGGCAATAGGTCAAATGAGGTATTAGAATTGGTTCAATTTGATTTGTATGGCCCCATGAATATCCTAGCTAGAGGTGGTTTTGAGTACTTCATTACTCTCATTGATGATTACTCAAGGTATGGGTATATTTTACTTGATGCACTGTAAGTCTAAATGCTTTGAGAAATTCAAAGTGTTTAAGACAGAAACATAAAAGTGTCATGGTAAATGTATCAATACACTACGATTTGATCGTGGTGGCGAGTACTTCTTGGAAAATTTTTTGGATGACTTATCAGATGAGAGAATTGAGTCCCAGTTGTCTGCACTAGGTATGCCACAACAGAATGGTGTAGCAGAAAGAAGGAACAGAATTCTTATGGATATAGTTAGATCTATGATGAGTTATTCAGATTTGCCTAATTCGTTTTGGGGTCAGCACTTGAAACAATAGCATATATTCTAAACTTGGTACCATCTAAGTCAGTACCTGTTACTCCTATAGAACTGTGGAATTGGCGCAAGCCTGGTCTACGACATGTTCGGATATAGGAGAGTCCAGTACATGTGTTGAAAGGGAAATCAGATAAGTAGAAATCGAGAACAGATGTCTGTTTCTTTGTTGGGTACCCTAGAGGAACAAAGTGTGGTTTATTTTATTGTCCTAAGGATCAGAAGGTCATTGTTAGCACCAATGCCCGATTCGTAGAAGAGGACTATGTAATGAACCACAAACCCAGAAGTAAGATTGTTCTAGAGGAGTTAAGAGGAGATAGACCAGCACATACTTCTTTATTACCTTCAATATGTGAAGAAGTACCACAAGACCGAGTCATTAACAACCTATTGCCTCGTCGTAGTGGGAGGAATGTTGTGACTTAGACTAATACTAAAACGCAGTGTGTAGACACCGTCAATACGTTGGTTCCACAATTAGGGTACGATAGTGGTGCACAAGGATTAGAATTATCAGATCAATTCACTCATAATACATAGACATAGGTCGTGCCTCGTCATAATGGGAGGGTTGTACGCCAACCTGATCGATATATGTTCTTGAGAAAGACTTGTGAGAGGATTCCTGATGAACAAGATGTCGAACCCATGAACTACAATGAAACACTTTAAGATAAAAACGCAAAACTTTGGACAAAGGCTATGAAATCAGAGATGAAGTCCATGTACTCTAATCAAGTCTGGAATCTTGTAAAACCACTCGAAGGGATAAAATCTATCAGATGCAAGTCAGTCTATAAGAAGAAGAGAAGAGCAAACGGGAAGGTGAAAACCTTCAAGGCTAGGCTTGCTGCAAAAGAGTTCACTTATAAAGAGGGCATCGACTATGAGGAAACTTTTTCGCCGGTAGGCATGCTAAAGTCTATCTGGATTCTCTTATCCATTGCGGCTTATTTCGATTATGAAATTTAGCAAATGGATGTCAAGACAGCTTTCCTTAATGGAAGTCTTGATGAATGCATCTATATGATGCAACCCGATGGTTTTGTAGCAAAAGGCCAAAAGCACATGGTGTGCTATTTTAAGAAGTTTATTTATGGACTTAAGCAAGCGTCTAGGTCTTGGAACACTTGTTTTAATCAAGCCATTAGGTCTTATGGTTTTGATCAATGCATTGATGAGTTGTGTGTGTATAACAAACGTAGTAGAAATGTGGTGGTGTTCTGGTACTGTACGTGGATGATATCTTGCTCATTAAAAACGATGTAGGGGTATTATCTTCGGTTAAGGTATGGTTATCTGGACAGTTCGATATGAATGACTTGGGAGAAGCTGGTCACATCCTTGGGATCAAGCTTTTGCGAGATCGTAAGCATAGGATATTGAGCTTATCGCAAGCTATTTGTATCGATAAGATTCTTGTCCATTTTAGTATGTAGGATTCTAAAAGAGGGTTTCTCCCTTTTAGACATGGAATCTCTCTAACAAGGATCAGTGTCCTAAGACACTGATCGAGGTAGAGAACATGAAGGCAGTTCCCTATGCATCAATAGTAGGAAGCCTCATGTATACTATGCTTTGCACTAGACTTAACATCTGTTTTGTCGTAGGCATAATCAACAGATATCAATCGAACCTAGGGCGGGAACATTAGACTGCGGTAAATAATATAATCAAATACCTGAAAAGGACTAGGGACTATATGTTGGTTTATTAGGCAGATAGTCTAGTACTCATTGGGTATACAGACTCAGATTTCCAATCAGATAAGGATTCCAAAAAATCGACCTCAGGAAATGTGTTTACCCTAAGAGGTAGAGCCATTAGTTGGAAGAGTATCAAGTAATCATGTGTTGCTAATTCCATCATGAAGGCCGAATATGTGGCAGCCTCTGAGGCAGCCAATGAGGCCGTTTGGCTCAGAAACTTTTTATTGGATCTAGGAGAGGTACCTTTAGTATAAGCGGTGCGGTTGCTAACTCGAAGGAACCTAAGACCCACAAGAGGACAAAACACATAGAGCGTAAGTATCACCTGATACGAGACATAGTGCACAGTGGTGATGTGGTGGTTACCAAGATTACATTAACAGACAACCTGACAGACCTTTTTACGAAGAGCTTACTAGCCAAGACTTTTGAGAGTCATTTAGAAGGGATGGGATTTAGATGCATTACTGCAAGGCTTTGAGTCTAAGTGGGAGATTGTTAATGATTTATAATAAAAGACATGATTTATGTAATGGTTTTAGTATTTATTAATAAATTAGTTAATCCATTTTAATGGAATCTATGTGAGAAATGTTTGTATTGCGTTATTTATTGATTACACATGTGTGTCTCTTATTCTATATAGTAGATGATTTGGTGTGTAGAGTATGATTTACACACGGAAGATCAGATCATCGGTTCTTATAGAATATAAGCTTATCGTTTACAGTCTTAGATGGAATTGGACACACCATCAGTAGGACTATAACATAAAGTCTTAATAGGTTTGTCTTGATTATGGGAAACAGTATAATTTCAACTTCTTGCATTAGTACATTTTGTGTGTATTGAACAAGACCATGTTGAGGTAATTATTTTTATACTGACTATATAAAATAATTAATACCTTATAATTATTATGAGTACTTATGCTCTTAATTCTAATATAATAAATAGACACATGCATGTAGTGTTTATTGTTTTGATTCACAGAAGAGTGAGATTCTTTATGGGTCAATAAACTTATTGAGTTGAATAATAACATTACGTGTATGGTGAATATTAATTATTGAAGGAATCCACGTCTCGGTATAGAGATTGATGATTCCCTCTCGAGGAAACTTATAAAGTTTGATTATGTCAAACCCTGTAGGTTAATTATGAATCCGACATATCAAATAAGTTAAGTGGAAGGTCTCAATGAATTAAATAAGTATATTAAATTTAATTATCATTAATTTAATTTAATAGACGGGTATTTGTAATATTAATGTGGAAAGATAAATAAATATTTAATAATATAGAGTTCGAAATATAATTCCTAGTATGACAGAGAGTGCAATTATAATTCATTAGTAGTATAAATTATAATTTATGTAAATAGGAATTAATTCTGGTTCGATTAGGAATCCTTATTTTCCTAGGAAGCCCTAGATATACTAATCCTATGGTTCCTACTATAGTCTCTATATATACGCACTCTAAGAGCAGTTAGGGTTACACTTGCTCATAATTGAGAGATATACGTTTTTGTGAGGAAGAGAAACCCTAGCAGTTGCGAGCCCACTCTCTCTGGATTTAGGCAAATATGAGAGATTCAGTAGAAGTCCGAATGTTGAATTCGGGCAATTGATTCATGCTTGTCGCTGTTGTTTGTTGTTTAAGATCAAAGCAAAAGGATTTCGAAGTTCATACCTGCTACTATTCGAGATTAAACCAGAGAAATCTCGAAAGTATGATTCTAATCACGTAGATTAATCTCTGTTAATTAGATCAGTTTTTTTTTGGTATTATGCGTTTACTCTATAGCTGGGTTATGAGAAATTCTGCAGTCACCAGCAGTGTATGGCACACTTTGGCTAGGAAGTTCAACTAAGTTATTTCTATGTTTTTTAAAATAAATTTTTATATGCGTTAGAATATTTTTTTGAAAAAAACCCTTTATCTGGATATGGATTTACTTAATAATGACGATACTAGTGGCTATTCAATTACGCAATTTATGATCAATAATTTACAATTGCATGTCATGCATAAGTGTAAATAAACCAATTACACACAAGACATGACACACGATATTTAGCGTGTAAAACCCAAACTCGGGTAAAAAAATCACAGGGCCTAGTCCAGCCAATCAATCCACTATCAAGAATAATAATACAAGTTAACTACTTATAACCCAATCCTAGCCGAATCCCCGTGCCTCAGGTGCCGAATCCACAAACTTGAGGATATGTTCTTCTTATACCGATCGAATCTCCATGATCTCGTATCGCCCCATTGATACGATTATTTAGTTATTGATTGAGTGTCGAACTCCATGATACTGTTAGAATCCTCTGAGCACTAGTTAACTCCACCACCACCACAAATCCACGAAAGATTTGTCTCACCTTAGATCACATCTGAGACGACTACTAAGTATCTTTTGCACTATGGCAAAATAGGAAAACTTTTTCAATAGTATCTCTCTGTATGTAGTTCTCTTCAAGATGTGTCTTTGATTATGAATACTCTTCTAGGATTACTGAGATGAGGCATGAAACTTAATTTTGGCATTCTTATAGCCTCATATTTATAGTGGAGGCATTCTAGGGTTTGTAGATTTTTATACTGGTAAACTCCTTGTCAAAACCGTAACTTTACAATCTAAAATTTTCTAGGAACTTGTTCTTGTGTGGCTGCTCACTTGGAAACCCTAGAAAGACTTTCGGTTTATATAAAAACTGATTTGTCTTCCATAAACGCTAGTTTTCTTTTCTGCAGAATTTTCGTGTCTTGATTGAGTCAGTTTGTCGAACTACACCTTCTCTAAATCTTCAATCGAAGTCGATCGAAAGGTATTGAAAAATTTTAATTTTCTGCTGTCTCTAAATCTACGATCAAAAGCTATCGGGATTGATTGAAAGTTATCGAAACTCTCTGAACTGATTTAAATATGATGTTAAGTACATTCAAGTATTCATTAACTAATGTGTGGATGGTGAACACTTCAACTTTTAGAAACTTGTGTTTTATAACACTAAAAAATAACTCAAAACACAAATTATAACTCTAGAAACAAATTACAATTATTGTGTTTTTATTCACGAAATTTACCAAAACTAAATAACCTAACATTTTCTTTTGCTGAGCTTCTATGAATTGATTTTTTTTGGAAAACGTGTTGAATTATATATTATTATAGGACATGCATGATAGGGTCTCATTTTGTCGTGATTTATTGGATTGAGTTTATAAGCACCTATTCTGATATAAATGTTGTTGGACGGTAAGTGTGTGCCTATTTTGAATCTTATACGAGCCACTTATGAAAGGACTTACTAAATTTTTATACATATTGACTAACTCCCCTCTCCACTTCTAATCCTAAATTACTTTTTTCATCCAGAGTCGTCCTATTGAACTGGAGAAGGAGAAGGACACCTAACCCGTTTGAAGGCATAGAATCTTCAAGAAACTAGACAGATTCTACACAACGACGCAAGGAAGTATGCTTCCATTGTTTATTCAAGTTCATATTTGTATTCTAAATTCACATGCATGTTCAATGTAGTCTTATATCATATAGTATCAATTGCTGAAGAAGACGCCACGTACCATTAACCGAAAGGAAATTTTACAGTACCGCAAGGCTTTTCATGATATCGGTACATGTACAATCTCCGCCTATGGATTAAAAATAGAAAAAATTTGACCACTGTATGCGAATCTTTGAAACAATTGAGATGATTTTGGTGAAAAAATAATTACCACAAATGTGATATATAATTACCACAAAAGTGAGCTGTAGTTATTACAAATGTAACTTATAATTATTATATGTGATCACATTTTGTGATAACTATTATTACCACAGTAATTGTGTTCAATTCAAGTGGTAATTACAAACAATTGAGGCAAGGAATCGTCACATAGCTCATTTTCTTGCCTATGCTCTATGTTTTTGTAAGAGATTAAATCAGTTGAACATCCCTTTTTATTATGCCACCATGGTCGCTACAATTTATTGGTTCATCTAGAAAGATAGAAATGCCTTCGTTTTTTAAAACGACTTTCTAACCCTGGAGAGTATAGAAGAGTATTTAAAGGCTACTTCCGGTCCAATAACCTCTAAAATTGCGGATTTTGGTATTCCGCCACATGTGGTCATATTTTGTCTAAAAGGTGAACTCAGAGTTTGCATTTATTGTAAAATAAATAGCTGGTTCCTCTGGTATTATAGTGAGCTATGATAGGGGAAGAACAGTGGCGCGAATGCACTCCAAATTCCTATGTGATTCTCTTTTAGTGACAGAAGCCTTAGCTCTCAAAGAAGTGTTGGCTAGTGCAAACGGTGGTGGTGGATGGTGGCAGACAGTGGTGGTGGTGGTGGTTGTAGGCAGGGGTGGGCGACAACAATGGTGGGTACCCTTGCTTTATTTCTCATTCTATGATGGTATGAAATGATTATTCTAATAAATTATGAGAATGAGTACTCTAATTTTAAATAGTGATACCAAACAAAAAAATAAGAATGAAAGTAAAAATTATCATTTAATTCAATTCAAATCTAATCGAAGGAAACATAACCTTGTATATGAGTATCAGTTGCCTTCCTTCTCCTGGATCAATCATCCATCATTTATAAGTGATGAGCGTAGCCAAGGTTTTGTCTTGTCCAATGTTGTTTGGTTAGACAGAGAAATATAAAGAAAATAAAAACAAATATTTTTTTAACCCACGTCAAGTTTTTTTTTTTGTTTTTTGTTTTTTGGATGTTGTCTCAGCAACTCTTCCTCTTCTACAACATTGGTCGAACTCCGATTTTCAAAAAGCACTCATTAGTAAACAAAATATTTTTATGTATTACATTTTTTTTCTTTGCTCTGTTCTATGACATGGCATGTCAGCATTTCCAAACTGTGTTTGTTGAAAGGAGGACCAACGTCTAATTTCTTGAATTTTATAGGTGTCAAACACTATATTTTATCTTAAATATTTAAAAATTAATAAGAATAAAATACATTTTAAACATTTTAGGAGGCCGTGCCCATGCCCGAGCCCATCCCCTCGTACGCCGGTGGGTGAATGTAATATGAGAAACAACCCCATTCTGAAATGAGATTGTTCAAACATTATCACATAAGACTTATCAAACCCACATTTAAGTGTGACGACCCGTGAAGCCTATCCAGGATTTATAAGGCTTGGGAATCATGGTATAGGCTTATAAGGTTGGGCTGGACAAATTTTGTAGGCTCGATTGTAAGTATGGGCAGGCTTGGGTGGAATACTTGAAGACCTACCCGGAACGCACATTTTATGTATTATTATGCTTTACAATATTTAACTTTGTCTTTTACAAACAAATATTAATAATATTGTAAAAGAATAATTTATAAAATATTTGAACTTCCAAACTAGAATACATAAAAAGCCAACTAAACCAGTAAAGCAACCCCATTTTTTTTATTTTAAAATGTGATGACGAAATTTTTATTAAACAACCGTTGAGCTCTCTGGACGGTCTAGGACACTTGATATATTTACAAACTTTGAAATTTAAGTTTAGGCCAATTCCGGGCAAAGCCAGCTTGAGCCGCCACTCTATTTTTATTATCTTCTTTTCTAGTGCAGGCTGGCTCGTCCTAGGTCCAGCCCTACCTTCAACCCTTTTACCAAAGATATCTTGGGCAATTGATCAACTCTTGACAAAAAAGTTCTTTGCTCTTCACGTTCTCTTTTTGTTTGTAACCATAATTAACGCACATTTGAGGTACACTTTTTTTTTTTCTTCGTATTTTCCTTGATAAAGTTATCTTGTTTTGATAAAAAAATAAATAAAAACAATTACAAAGCATAACAAAGAAAGAAAAATTATATAAATTAGAAAACCACAAGAACACAACGCAATGCGTATATACAACACACAAAGACATGGTCTGACAAACCTCACCCAAATCACATTAGCAATGAAAGCCAATGTCCCAAGGCATGAAATCAGTAGGGAAGACGATTAACTTACATAGGATTGACTATAGAGTACTCTCTCTCTCTCTCTCTCTCTCTCTCTCTCTCTCTCTCTCTCTCTCTCTCTCTCTCTCCATTTTTATATAATCTTTTGATAGAATCTCTCTATTTGTTATTCATGAAGTTCACAAAGACGTAAAGAAAAAGAAAGTAAAATAAAATTTTATAAAGAGGAAACCGAGGAGAAGAAGCACAATCTAAATAGTAATGTTATACATAACTCTAATTTCTCCGGTGTAAACATAAGACAATAGGACCCACCCGCATATGAAACTGAAAAATGTGGTGACTGGTGGGACATGAATATATATATATATATATATTTCAAATAGAATGGTAAGAAATGGAATTAGATGTGGAGTTTTCCACAATTGAATGGCTAATGGTCTTTTGACTCTAAAATTTTATGTCATCATTTCCAATCTTGACAGACATGGTTCAATGTCAAGATTAATTTATTTTACTTATTAGGCTTGGTTCTCGAATCCGACCACCATATTTTATTTAAAAAAATTATTCAACACTTCTAAAACATTATGCCATCCTTATTTTACCTTTCACAAAATGCTAAATCTCCTTCTAGGTGGGTCAAATACCCCACCCAACAAGAAATTATTTTATAGATTTGAAACACTACATCAACATGATGATGTGATATATCGAACCTATTAAAAATAAACATAACAATATGTTGATTGACCTAAATCTTAAGATAAATAATATCTTTCTTAACATATTCATGTTTATTACTCATATAGTTGAATTGATAAAAAATACATAATTTATTTACTTTTAATAGGTCAGGCACACCATGTCATCATGCTGACGTTAGTGTTTCAGACCTACCAGAACTCACCCTATGTGAGAGAGAAGCACTGAATAATTTCCCTTCTTTTCGAGTATATATGTGGTCAGAGAGTTATAACGTTCGTGTAGAGTTATTTAGCATTGTCTAAATTTTCTTAGTAAGCAATCGGAGTCTTGACTTTTATTCTGTTCTGGGTTTCTTTTTGGAAGTAGAGATGAGTGTTGGCAACGATGAAGGAGGAACTGGACTCCGGAAGAGAGGTTGCTCTTGCTCAAAAGACCATTTTCTCCCTGAAGAGTCGTTCCAGAGCTGGGGGAACTATGCCAAGGCATTCATGGAGACTCCGGCCCGGCTCATAGACCGGGTGTTTACCCGATCCCTTGATTCGACCGAGTTGGAGGTCAAGTCTCGGAGCAACCATGAGATGAAGAAGACCCTCTCATGGTGGGACCTTATGTGGTTCGGCATGGGGGCTGTCATCGGCGCCGGTATCTTTGTTCTCACCGGCCTCGAGGCCCGAGAAGATGCCGGTCCTGCTGTCGTCCTATCTTACGTCGTCTCCGGTGTCTCCGCCTTACTTTCGGTCTTTTGCTACACGGAGTTCGCCGTCGAGATCCCTGTCGCCGGTATGCACTCTGGCTCACTTCTGTACTCCATATAATACAAGAAATAAAATATCAATAAAATATATGTATGTATATATACATATATATATATATATATATATGGCCACCTTCAATTTTTAATTATATTGTTGATTATATTGCAAAATATGGGTATTGTTACTATAAAATAAGTCTGTGCCTTTCTAAATTACAGTAGTTCAAGTCTCCAGTATTTTCTCCCTATACAGGACTCCATTTTGCATGCTAAAGGAATTCATTTAGTTGTTATTGTGTATTTCATTTATTAAATTTTTGTACACAAAACTTCCCCAGAATATTTAAATAATTATATATTTATAATTATAAACGTAAATAGTGGATAGTTTGATTTGAAATAAAATATTTTCTATAAATTTTGTTTAAAAAGGCATTAACTTTTTTTTTTTATTTTGATAGATATATAGCATTACTCTTTTGTTTTCTTTGTTGTGGACCATACAATAAGAAGACTTGAACCTTATCCTCAAGAAAGACAATTAATCGAGCATATATGCATTTAACTAATTAAGTGAAGTGAAGATTTTATTGATATCCTAAGTCCCTGTTTGATAATTGAGGAAATAAAGGGGAGGGATGGAAATTTTCTTTTCCTTTATTTGATTCCTAGATTAGGAAAGATCAAACGAGAAAGGGAAGGGAAAAGAAGAGAAAATTATTTTCTACCCACTTTTTATTATTTTTTTTAAATTTAAACAAGAAAAAATAGTTTTTATTTATTTTTTCTTCTCATTTTGTTCATAAAATCAAACAAAAAAAAAATCAATTTTCTCTCTTATTTCTTTTTCACAAACTGTCAAACACACCCTAGGTTAGTGCCCCTAGCTGCTTGGCAATGGTATATTTCAAACTACCCCTTACTAGTCCATTTCGCTGCAAGTGTGAACGCTGAAAAGTCCGCACGCATGGGCGAAAATTTCCACATACTCGCATGAAACCAACAAGTTGGGTAAGCCTTTCCAACCTTACTGGACCACACATGTTTAATGTCAACATCTCTGATTTGTCCTTAGCATCAATACTGACGTTATCGTTACGGCTGATCGGCTGTAACCATAGTTTGTTTCTTTGTGCGCACATGGCCAGTGTTCACTCGTAAGTGAAGTAGTGGTTAAGAGGTGTTTGAACTCGGTAATTTATAATTTATATTTATAATTTTTTTAATATATATTTAGGTGAGTGACTTAAAAAATAATTTATATTTAATTACCTTTTTTAAAAAAATTTATTTTTAAAAGAAATTTTTTAAAAGTAGCTTATAGCTTATGGTTTATAAGCTAAGTGCTCAAACATCTCATAAATCGTGGTTGTCCAAAATAAAAGAACATCTACGAAAATTTAAAATATTAATTTTTATATATTTTTTAAAGTTTTAATTAAGTTTTTATGCAATTATCATATAGGTTTTTGTTAAGTTTTTAAAAAGTTTTCACTATGTCTTTTAAAAATCTCCTTGAAAGTTTCTTAATAAAATTTATAAGTGTTTCCATTGTTTTCCACTATATTTTTTAGCTGGTTTTTTGGTTTTGTTTCTCTTATACTGTGTTTAGATAAAGAATTTGGTGAAGCAAAATAAAAAAGAAGAGAATATAAAATTATATAATATGTTTGGTTGTTAGAAAATCGTATGTTTGGTTGTTAGAAAATAGTGGATAAAATAACATAAAAAAGAAAGAAATAAGAATTGAAATCTCTCATTTGTTCTCCTTTTTTTTTCACCTTTTTTTTATTCTTTTTCTTTTCCTTTATGTTTTGTTTGAAATTTGAACTTTCGGTGAGAAAAGAAAAATATAAAAGAAAAGAGAACATAATGAAATACTATTTTTGTTTACTTTTACTTTATGTTTTCCTTTTCTTTTATTTTTCTAACCGAATATTCAGATTCCAAACAAAGAATTAATGAATTTGAGTTTCAAACACAACATTAATATTTTTTACTTTTGCTTACCATTTTTGGTAATTATTATGCTTAAAACTCTTATAAAAATGGATACAGTATGTCATTGCTTGATTGGTATTCATGATTTGTTGCACACGCACATAGTATTATTTAGAGATAGATTTTATACCAAAAAAAGAGGAAGGGTAAATTACACTACCTTGATGTTTTTGATAATAACAGACATTTCTTTTGTGAATTTTAAAATAACACTGACTTGCTTTGTCGAAGTTGCAAGGTAATGTCCGTTAATAGAAAGTGTAATTTTATGTTATTAACCGTATGCATATTTGTATTTCCATCTCAATTTATTTTCGTAACCAAATACTCCATTCTCCCCCACTACCAACTCACAACCTCTGCAACTCCAGCACCGCTTACTGACGTTTACCTCTCCCCCAAGGCCCTCGCCACCATGGCTTTCCCTCTCCATCTTCTCTCTCGCTCTTTCCTAGACCGTGATGTGAACAAACTCATTATCTCTCTACTGTTTCCGTCTCCTTCTCGCACTCACTCCCTCCTTTCCATTGGATTAGCCACACATAGAAATTGTAGATATATATAAACCCACGTATATATGTATATACATATACACCTACAATTCACAACGCATACATGAGCAAACACCACCACAATTCGCAACTCATACTAGTGCTGAAATAAATTTGGTATGTGTTTGATATAATTAAAATGGAATTTCTAAACCCTCTGCCAAACCCCCTCCCACCCAAGCCCTCCACAAGTATTTATGGAATTTCGACTAGATTTTGAGTCTAATTTCACCAATTAGTGTATTTATAAAATTTTGATTAGATTTTGGGTATGCTATTATGTGTATCTCTGATATGGAGACCTTTTTGTTTTGCTTTATAAGCGGTCAGTACATAAATATATAACTGTGGACATTGTACTATGAGCAATACGCTTTTTAGCATATTAAAGATTGTTTTTCTTATAAGGGTTTGATTTCATCATATTAATAATTGTGTTTCTGATATGGGTTGGATTTAAAGACCATGATGACTATTTCCTTTGGAAAATTTGTCTTGTTTAACAGAGAAGAAGGGATGAGTAACTCGGTCCTATTCTAAATTGAGTTAATTCAATTTATTATGTTATTGTGACAAACAATGTTATAATATTCATTGAAGGGTAAAATAGGTATTCTGAAGATTAACAAAATGATGTCGGCAAAAATTGTTATTGATTCTAGTGGTTGAAAAATGGATTGGGAAATTTGAAACCAACAACTAAATCACTAGAGAGATTGGTATCATTTCTAAAACTACAGAAAAACTACTGTCTGCTATTGTCAAATAACTCAAGAGAGAGATCAGCCTAATATATCCAAAAAACAAAACTTTATGAAAATGACGTGGTACTATCGTTTTAGAATTAGTAACGATTGTTTTCGTTTGAAAGGAAATGACCATAAACATTCGCGTTTTGATGAACGATGAAATTCAACTTCTCCAATCTCTTTTTTCAGGCGGCTCATTTGCCTACTTAAGGGTGGAGCTTGGTGACTTTGTGGGCTTCATCGGCGCAGGCAACATCCTCCTTGAGTATGTCATTGGCGGTGCCGCTGTGGCCCGTTCGTGGACTTCCTATTTTGCTACACTCTGCAACCATACACCCGAAGATTTCCGTATCACCGCCCATGGTCTTAAAGACGGCTACAACCAACTTGACCCCATAGCCATTGGTGTCATCATCATCATCTGTATCATCGCTGTTGCCAGCACCAAAGGCTCGTCGCGTCTCAATTACGTTGCTTCCATTGTCCACGTGATTGTAATTCTCTTCATCATCATTGCTGGGCTTATCAATGCCGATACTAAGAACTACACCCCATTCGCACCCTTTGGTCCTCGCGGCGTCTTCAAAGCTTCAGCTGTGTTGTTTTTTGCCTATGTTGGGTTCGATGCCGTCTCGACCATGGCGGAGGAGACGAAGAATCCGGCTCGGGACATCCCCATCGGTCTTGTAGGCTCAATGGTTATCACTACAACTCTCTATTGCTTGTTGGCCATAACTCTATGCCTCATGCAATCGCACGAAAAAATTGACATTGATGCGCCTTTCTCGGTGGCCTTCCAAGCCGTTGGGTGGGATTGGGCTAAGTATGTTGTCGCCGCCGGAGCATTGAAAGGTATGACGTCCGTTTTGCTGGTCGGGGCTGTGGGTCAGGCTCGGTATTTGACCCACATTGCACGTACCCACATGATGCCCCCGTATTTTGCCCAAGTCGATGAAAAAACCGGCACACCGGTTCATGCCACGATTACAATGCTTGCTGCCACCGCAATCATCGCCTTCTTCACAAACCTCGGGATTCTCTCGAACCTGCTCTCAATCTCGACGTTGTTCATGTTCATGCTTGTGGCCATTGCCCTTCTTGTCCGCCGGTATTATGTCACCGGCGTGACCACAACAGCAGATCGGAACAAGCTCATCGTGTGTCTCCTACTTATTCTCGGATCTTCAATCGCCACCGCTACTTATTGGGCTCTTAGCAAGAATTGGATTGGGTACTGCGTGACCGTGCCGGTTTGGTTGTTGGCGACAATAGGACTTAAGTTTTTCGTTCCTCATGCGCGCGAAGCAAAGCTGTGGGGCGTCCCGTTGGTGCCTTGGTTGCCGTCGGCCTCGATTGCCATTAATATATTCCTCTTGGGGTCGATAGACAAGGATTCGTTCATAAGGTTCGGGGTCTGGACCGGGTTTCTCTTGGTGTACTATTTCTTGTTCGGCTTGCACGCCTCGTATGACACTGCAAAGTCGTACGAGGTGCAGTTGCGGAAGGTGGAAGAGGGGAAGAAGCCGGGCTATGATGATGTAAATACGAAATAATAATACTATATAATCAGAAAATTCTTACAGAATTTATCACCAATATGATGTGTTTAAGTTATGGTTCTATTACTTCATAATAAAGAAGCCAACAAGATGCATATTACAAAATTATTATTGTCACATTATTTTGGTGTAAATTTATGTACAATAATTTTAAAAGAATAACATTTTTCATAACGAAAACTTTCATGAAATTCCTAGTAACTAAGCTAGAATTAGTTTCTAGTTAGGTCAATTGTCATGAATTTGTCCATGTTTTTACCAATTTATTTTGTGTATGCAGTTTCAGTGAAAAAAGAAGTCCTTTGTTCCTTAAAAAAAAAAAGGCTATATATTTTTGGGTACAATTTTATTTAGTCTTCACTCTTTAGCATTAAGTGAAAAAATATTGGGTACAATATGTTATACTACGTTATCACGTAGATGTGATATAATGACTAATCATATATAGTCACATAAATATATTAATTCTTAATCATTATGTTGTCATTTTGTTTTTTGAATAAACAATTTAAATTTCAAACATAATACCTCTTACAATTAGAATTTACATATTTATGCAGTTTTAGTTTATTAACTTGTTGTATGAAGTCAGATGATAACTTGGTACCTAATATATATTTACCCGCATTAAAATCTTTGAAAGTCTGAACGCTCCAAAACGGCATTGGCAAAAGTTCCACATGGTGCATTGAAACCAGCAAGTTGGGTAAGCCAACCTTTTCAACAATACTGGGCCCCACTGCCCCCACATGTTTTTATTGTCAACCTCTTTGATTAGTCCACATCTCCATCGTTTGTTTGTCTATATTAACCTGTCCACATGTCCAGTGTTGACTCGCAAGTCGTAGCCATTACCTTAGTAAGCTTATATCAATTTTTTTTTTTACTTGTAAACAAAAAAAAGTCAATATTTATTTAATTTTTTTAGCTTTTAATTTTTTAGTTTTTTTTATAGTCTTACCTTATAAAAATAAAAAAAATAAAAAGTTTTAAATTTTTTAAACAAAATAAAAAAATTTAGAAAATTTTTTTGTACCAAACGAAACTTTTATTACAAATATACAGTATGTCATTGTTTGATTGGTATTGATTTGCAGCATATGCGCATAATGTTACTTATAGAGAAAATTTTTTGGGAGATGGCTTTGTCAATAAGTATTTAATTGTTTTACGACTTTTATGTAGAAATTTTTTTTACCGACGTCTTTAAAATAACGAGTCAAAGAAGTCCTGCGAAAAAGAAGTCCTTTGTTCCATTTAAAAAACAAAGCTATACACTTTTTGGGAGATCGCTTTGTCAATAAGTCTATCTGTATCACGTAATATAAAACAACGTACATACTCTGTTTGACCCTTCGGTGAAACAAGTTTCTCTACCTTTTGTCCTTGGTTCCCATGCAGTTGCAAATTGCCTTTGACCTACAGAAGTTAACAGGTCGGCACAAGATATTTTAAGGATTAAAGTGATAATTTTAAATAAAAATTTTTTAAAAATAAAAATTAATTAATTATATATTTTTAATATTATTGTAAAATATTTATTTAAAATTTATTATTATTTTTAGATGCAAAAATATTAATTAATATATTCAAGTTTGGATGATAAATTCTTTTCAATTGATAGTATAGTTAATTAATATAGTCACCTATAACTCAAGCAACATATGTAGATTGTATACAAACTATATATTAAAATTTTTATCGTATTTACTGAATCAAAATTGACCTAACGAATATAATAAAAAAATTAATTTTTGGTTTACACTTTAACGGCTACCCGCAAATAACTCACAAACAGCCAAAAAATTGGTGTTCTTTGGTAAATAAACTAAAAATTCATACATATACATATACCTTACAAAATCAAATAAAGATTGAATATATTTTCACAAGAGAGAATTTGAATAAAGACCAATCCATACAAAAAATAAAAAAAAATTACCTCAACAAGTTGTTTGATTATGTTATTTGTAAAATTTACCAATTTGTGTTTGAGAGAGAGAGAGAGAGAGTGTGTGTGTGCGCGCGCGCGCGCGTGTGTTGTGCGAGTTTAAGCTACTAAACATTTTAATTTTAGAGAGAAAGAGAGTTAGACTTTTAATCTTCATTATACTAATAAAATTGTATGTTGTTTTTTTCTTTTTTCAAGTTAACTTGAAAAGTTGACTTGGGTTTTTTTTTTTTTCTTTCCTCACAGGCCTTTTTTTCCCTAATTGAACTGGTTTTTTTTTTTTTTTATTATTTACTTATTGAGTCTTTTTTCTCATTTAGGTTAGGGCTTTATTTTTACGTATAGGCTTTTTTTCTTTTGAATTGGGGCCTTTGTTTTTGTGTAAAAAATACATATCAAATTTATATAGGACTTAACTATAACATATAAGGTTTTCCAAAATTTAGAGCCTTAAAAAATTTGGGAGCCTAAAGCAAGTGTTTTAGGCCCCAAATTATAGTGAGTGCTCGCTATATGCATCAGTTGGACTTGGAAGTTACAGTCATTTGACTGCATTATCAAGACTTTTTTTTTTATATTATAAATGGATATGTAGATAGGTTACTCTATACATTTGGCAAGGAACATTACCCCTTAGCATCACATAGCCGTCTAAAGGAGACCCTACCGCACCTATGTCGAGGCTAAAGCTAGGTTCAGGGCTGGCTCAATACAATTTGGGACCTAAAGCAACAACTTTAAATGAGTCTTTCTTTTGAAGAAAAAAATTTATGGCTTTTCATAGTTTTAATAGTGGTTTAAAATTTTTATTCAAAATCTATTTTTCTAGCCTTTTGAGATGAAAAATTATTAATTAATATATTCAAGTTCAGATAACAAATCTTTTTCACTTGATAGTATACCACAAAATTATGTATGACCCAAGTAACATATGTAAATTATAAACAAATATTTCCATTGTATTTATCAAATCAAAATTGACCCAATCAACATAATAAAAAATACCACTTTGTTCAATTCAACATCTCAAGTAATAAAATAAAAAATTATTCTTTGGTAAATAAAATAATATGTCGTACATATATAGATAACTTACCAAATCAAATAGAAATTGAATATGTTTTGACAAGATAGGAACCAAACAAAGATCAATCCACACCAAAAATAAAAAATTTACATCAATAAGCCGTTTGATAATGCTATTAGTAAAATTTATCAATTTATTTTTTATTTTAAAAATTTGTATTTGCACAAAATAGAGAGAGAGAGAGAAAGAGAGTTGTAAGTGTTTAGACTTCTTAATATCTATATGTTAGAGAAATAGAGTTGTATGTAAATATCTTTTTTTAAAGTTGACTATTGTGGTTGGTTTGAGTTTTCTTTTTCTTCTTCTTTTCTTATGGGGTCATTTCTCTTGGACTTGAGACTTTATTTATTATTTTTTTATGGTCTTTTCTCTTATTTAGACTGTGACTTATTTTTTTATGGATCTTTTTTCTCATTTAGGCTGAACTTTTTTTTTTTTTTTTTTTTTAAGAATAAATATTTCAAAATTATATAGGAGTTAACTATAACATATATGATTTTTTAAAATTTGGGATCTTAGAGTAAAGTCGGCCCTGCTTAGGTTACACCAAACGCTCTGTGCATTGAAAAGAGGTTTAGTCTCATCAAGCCGCCTCAAACCAAGCATTGAACCAGAGAATTCGAATTAACCTGCTTCAAGAATTGTCTTTAAAAGCAACGTACTAGTAATTTTAGCAATTTCATTCTCCAAGAACTATGGTGATTGTAGGGGTGGCCACTGGGTGAGTTGTGCTGGGTTCGGGCCGAATTTGACCTATATAATAATATTTTAGACAGTGGCCTGAGCTTGGCCTAGCCTGATGTTAAGTCTCCACTTTCTTGCCTAAGCTCGTCCAAAAAATAAAAACAAAATCCTAAGCCAGCTCAATAGCCTGATCAAAATACATATTTATTTATTTTTTATTAATATAAGTGAATATATATATATTATTTATTTTTTAAACTAAATAAAAATATTTAAACCGGACCGGACTTTGAAATATAAATATAAGTGAGTATATATACATATATATATATATTTTTATTTTTTAAACTAATAAAAATATTAGAATCAGGCCGGGCCGAACTTTGAAATATAATTTCAAGCTCGACTTGAAAATTAATATGACTAAAAAAATCAACCTAGTCTAATTCCAACGCCTAAATCTTAATCTCAATTACTTAAAAAATCCAACTGGATTGGGTAGGCCTATCGGGCCAACGGCCTATAGCCACCCCTAGGTGATTGGTATTCCAAGCAGGTATGTTCTCTTGAAAAGTTCACGACACGAACAAACGAGTTCCTACGGCATGAAAGTCTGACCAGTAGTCCTCTATCTTGACTGACTGGTTTTGATAGGCTTCTCTATCAAGTTCGTTTGCGAACTTCTTTGATCACGGTACATACTTCATCGTAGGACACGCCATACTCGAATTTGCTTTCTTATGCTCTCTTGAGGTGGATATGCATTGAAAAACAACCCTGTTCCGGATAAATTATTCGGTAAGTTCATAACACAATGTAAGCATAATAATGTGATATGCTTAATTAATTAAAAATATCTATATATTTTTATTTAGGTAAATTGATTTAAATTTTAGGTTGATTGGCATAATTGCTAGAGTAATAAATATAATAACTTTATTAACATATTTATATTTATTACTCATATAGTTGAGTTGATAAAAAATACATAATATGTATTGTAGGTGGAATTTTTCGGGAAGGCTGGGCCGAGCTCTCAAGCCCCAAATAGATGAGTCCAAACTTCTTCCTGCAAGACAAGAGGGTTAGAATGGGTCGACCCTAGGTGGGCCGATCATACTCCGAAGATTAAATTAGCAAGCTTAATCGAGAATGATCAATGAAAGTTGTGTATGTCAGGGGTTAACTTCCCATACCTGGCTCTCGATTCTTCGGGTCTTTATAGAGTCCTCCAGGGAGTGTGTTTCGTCTTGGCCTATCAGCAGGCTCTCATGGTCTGCTGGGTAGGCATCATCATTGACGCCGCCTGGCTGCCTGCAGGGTCTGGCGCACCGTCGTGGAGGATTTCGGCTGACCGGACGTGCACGTCGACGTTTGTGTGGGCAGCCGCTCGTGCATTTAATGCAAGTCAACTCCGCATTTAATGCTTAAAGACCGCTAGCGGTTTGGGCAAACTGTTCGCTGTCTGGGCTACGCTTGGAGGAGGTCGGCAGTTTGGGCTGGCCTTCCCTCATAACTGATTTGGGCCCCCAGGTAGCCCCAACTTTAATTCGAGCAGATTGGGCCTCACCCATTGGGTTGGGCCGGAGGTTACTCCCCCACAATTGCCCCCCAGCCATTGTGTCGTTTGAGATTCTGAAACGGCCAAAGGATGTAACGGTCACCCGGCCACGTAAATGGCGGGGATTTTAAAAAATTCAATGGTGGGGCGTTATTAAATCGACGGCCGACGTGACGCTTCGGCAGAGCGTCATGATTAACGTCGGTTTGCTGTGCCCGAACCGACGGCTCTGGCGTGTATAAAAGACCGACGCCCTAATCAGTTGGGAGACACTTGATCTCTTTCCTTTGCCTTCTGAGTAGCGTGTGCGTCAGCTGTTTCGGCACCCACCACTGTAAGTGTCTTTCGAGCCCGCGACTCCTCTGTTCTTCATTGCGTCTTGTGTCTCGACGGTTGTCCCTTGATGGCATCTCGTCTTCGAAAAATGTTAGATGGTCCGTCGGCCCTAGCCGCGTTTAGGGCTAGGTTTGAAGTCCCGGATGAAATCGGCTTAGAGTTGGTCGATCCCGAGGACTATCGCATGGGGGAGACCGAGAAAGGGGTGCCGTTCCCAGTCATTGCTATCGTAGAAGGGGGGCTTAGGTTTCCCCTCCACCCTCTTCTTCATAAATTCATAGTAAAAAATAAGGTGTCGCCCTCCCAATTGGTGTCGAACGTATATAGAATCTTCTTTGGCATGCTAGAAATAAATCGGCGCCTGAGGGTGAACCTGGGCCTTGCCAAACTGGACTACTGCTATACTCTTTGTAAAGTCGGAGGTAGTAACAAGGTTTACCTCCGTGTAGTAAAGAAATCCTTAGAGTTAGTGAAGTGTCTGCCTTCCTCAGGGAAGGGCGTCGACGACGTTAGGGTCTAGGTAACCAGTCCATGGGAGTTCGGCAACGTTCCCAAGAAGGACAGACCGGCGATTCGATGCCCTAGAGTGCCCGTCGAACTAGGTTTGAAGCCGATCTCTCGCACTGTGCGTCATTTTAAGTTTCAGTCCACTTCCATACTAACTCTCGAACTTTTTGCAGACACAAGGAAGCGGTCGAAAGCTCGTGATTGGTTGGTTAACTCTGACGACCTCAACAAGGTCTTGAACTACGTTGGTGAAGGTCGGCTACGATACATAGCTCGGGCAGCGCATATCTTGCTCTCCTATCCACTGCGATACTCGACTTTTACAGCTGAGACTGGAGTCCCCCCGAGTGTACTAGCAAGATTGGCGGACGAAGGTGCCGAAGGGGACTTCGAGGAAATCCCTACTGGCATAGCGATCGAGAGGGCGCGCATCCCTACAGGCGTGACAGTTGCGGTTGCTCCACCATCTGCATCGCCTGGTGAAGAACGACAAGAAGAGCGAACCAAATCACACAGTTCGGCATCCACCTCGTCACCATACACCGTACCCGACCGCCGAGTTGAGATTCCCACCCGAACGAGTGATTCGAGCCCATCACCCAACGAGATGGACGGCATGAGTCTGAAGGAAAGAATGTTTGCTCTGGCGGGACAGCCGCTGAGGTTGGCCACTCCCACTCCTGCCGAAACTCCTCCAGCCGAGCTGGTGGCAGCTCCCGTGGAGGAGGCCACACCCGTGTAACAGAGGCCGGAGACTCGGCAACAAAGAAAGAGGAGGCCCGATGTCACTCCAACTCCAGCGCCCAAGAAGCAGAAAGGCAAAGCCACGGTGGATGAGGTCGGCGAGACTGTGACCGTCACTCCGGACATTCTGGGTCGTCCTATGATGACAGCAGATTCTATGATTGATCAGCCCGAGGTTGCTTTTGGTGTTATGAAGAGCGTCCTTCAGAAAAAGGACGTAGCGAAGCTGGGCGAAGCAAGCGACTCGGCCGTTTTTATGGGCGCTTTCCATGACTCCATACTGGTAAGACAGCTCTGACTTTTTGATGACTACTGTCCTTTTAGACACTTGCCCTAACAACGACCTTCTTCGATTTGTGTAGGGCTGTCTAAACTCCTTGGAGGCCATGACACGCTTCCAAAAGCTTGCCGAGGTTCACCAGCAACTCATTGAAGAGCACGGCCGTCTGAAGCTCGAGTGGATTGAAGCAAATAAGGAGCGGATTACCTTCAGGAAACAGGCCGAGCAGGCTTCCGACGAGCTTTTGCTGACGAAGGCCGACTTTGAAAAGAGGGACAGGGATCTTGCCGACCTCGAGAAAAAGTTTGATGTGCAGTCCGTGGATCTGCACAATACCAATGAGGAGGTGGAGACCCTTAAAGCTGAGGTGGACAAGCTGAAGGTGGAGGAGGAGGCCATATTGAAGCGGGGAGAAGAGAGGGGAGCCAAGAATTTGGCTCAAGAGATGATGGACCTCAGTCGCACCATATTCCGACAGGGTTGGAATGGTGCCCTTATCGTGGCAGAGTTGGACAAGGCCTCCGACGTGTGGGGTCTTTGCCCGGACTACTTTGATACTATCGAGGATGGCGTCGTCTGTCCGAAGAAAGTCCTGGCCAATGCCCAATATGCGCGGGAGCTTAAGTTAAAAGACGCGGCCGAAGCAGCTACTGCTGAGAAGGAGAGGCTTAAAAGTTTGAAGACCGCAGCTGTACCCCCGGAGGATGTGGTAGAGGTCTCGCTAGGGGTAACTGCAGAGCCGGGGGAGAAGTCGGCATAGCTTTTCTTTCTCTTTCTCCATTTTTGTAACCACCAATGCCTTTTAATGAGAAAAACTCGTTTGTTGTTTATTACTGAATCTCCTCTATCTGATTTTGTTGCTTAGACTTAATTTCTTTCTTTAGCCTTTTTTGGCCGATCTGTTCAATTTGGACAGGATTGACACTCGGCTTTCGTTTTTCTTTGGTCGACCCGCCCCACTTTGGACAGGATCAAGTTTTACACTTGGTTTCTGTTTTGGCCTTCTTTGGCCGACCTGCCCAACTTGGACAGGACCAAGTTTTTACACTTGGTTTTTGTTTTAGGCAGAATGGTCAGAGTAGAGTCATTTGAATATCTTCATTTTCATTGATTCTTCAGCTGAGCTTTATACATTTCATGGACTGTTACAGTGCCTGGAGTTTCATATCACTGGTAGAATTTCCTCAAGTTGGTCGCATTCCATGGTCGCTGCAACGGTCGCCCTTCTTCGACGGTCTCCAGTCTGTATGCGTCGATGCCGACCTGGGATGTGACCCTGTAGGGGCCTTCCCAATTTGGGCCGAGCTTTCCATCTGCCGCCTTTTTGGTTGCCCCCAATACTTTTCGTAAAACCAGATCTCCTGGAGCAAAGTCTCTTGGGCGGACCCGCTTGTTGTAAGAGCGTTTAAGCTGTCGCTGATACTCTGTGAGTCTGATCAAGGTGGTTTCCCTTCTTTCTTCGACAAGATCCACGTCTCTTGCAACCGTTTGGTCATTAACACCGGTGTCAAAAGCTGCCGATCTGATAGTTGGTAGTCCGATCTCCAGGGGGATGACTGCCTCCACCCCGTATGCCAAGGAGAACGGCGTTTCTCCTGTGGACCTCCTTGGGGTTGTTCTGTAGGATCACAAGACATTGGGTAGCTCTTCTATCCACTTCCCCTTGGCTTTTTCAAGACGCTTCTTGACTCTGTTCAGCATGGTTTTATTTGAAATTTCGGCTTGTCCGTTGCATTGGGGGTAGGCTGGTGTTGAGTAATAGTTTCTGATCCCCAATCCTTCGCAAAATGATCTAAAGATGTTACCATCGAACTGGGTGCCATTATCTGATACAATGGCACGGGGCAATCCGAATCTGGTGACAATGCTTTTCCATACGAATCTTTTGGCATCAATTTCCCTGATGTTTGATAAAGGTTCCGCTTCTACCCATTTGGTAAAGTAATCGGTGGCCATGATGAGAAACCTTTTGTTGCTCGGAGCCCGAGGCAAAGGTCCGACAATGTCCAGTCCCCACTGGGCGAAAGGCCACGGACTGGTGATAGTAGCAAGATCTTCGGCTGGCTGGTGGATAATGGGGGAAAACCTCTGACACTTGTTGCACTTCAGGACGTACTGGGCTGCATCCTTCTGCATGTAAGGCCACCAGTATCCCTGTGAGATGGCTCGGTATGCCATCGACCTTCCGCCGACATGACTTTCACATATCCCTTCATGGATTTCGAACAAGACGCTCTGTACCTGGTCCGGATGGACACAGTGCAAATAAGGACCTGTAAAGGAACGTCTGTAAAGTTCCTTACCTGGCGACAGCCAATACTTGAGAGATGCATGCTTGATTCGCCGAGCTTCAGCCTTATTGTCTGGCAGCTTGTCTGTGTCAAGGTAAGAAATGATTGGGTCCATCCATGATGGTCCCAGCTTCTCCGCTGTTAGGGTTTCCTCCTCCTCGCGGAAAATGCTGGGTTTGGCAAGGGTTTCGATGTTGATCGTCCTTCTCGAACCAGATTTCAGAGCCGTGGCCAGGGTCGCCAAGGCATCGGCATGTGAGTTGTTATCTCGGCTAATCTGTCGAAGTTTGTAGCTTTTAAATTGGCCGAGCAGTTTCTTGGCCTTTGCTAGGTACAGCGTCATTCTGTCGTTCTTCGCGACGTATTCTCCTGTGATTTGATTTACGACAAGCAAGGAGTCCGAATATATGACGATTTCGGGAATTCGAAGCTCAAGGGCTCGACGTATTCCCGTGAGCAAGGCCTCGTATTCTGACTCATTGTTGGAGGCAGTGAACTCCAGCTTGATGGCTTGCTCGATGGTTAGACCATCTGGTGTAACGAGTACGATGCCGGATCCTGCCCCCCGGTCATTGGAAGCTCCGTCCACGTAGAGTTTCCAATGATCAGATTGTTCCTAAAGGTCCAGGGGGATTTCGCGTTGCGGTTGGCCAGTTGCTGGGGTCTGTTCTACTTCTGGTGCCATCTCAACAGAGAACTTGGCAATAAAATCTGCAAGAACCTGCCCCTTTACTGCCGATCTAGGTTGGAACTTGATGACGAACTCCCCTAACTCCACGGCCCATTTTGCAATTCTTCCTGAGAAGTCAGCTTTTCTTAGAAGAGGTTTGAGTTGGTGGTTGGTGAGGACGTTAATGGTGTGAGATCTAAAGTAATGCACCAACTTTCGGGATGCTACTACCAGTGCGAGTGCCAGCTTTTCCAGGGGTAGATACCTGCTCTCGGCTCCAAGAAGGGTTTTGCTGACGTAATAGACTGGGAATTGTTGCCAATTTTCTTGCCTGAGTAGGACCACGCTGACCGCATGGTCTGACACTGCAAGGTAGAGGAAGAGCTCCTCGTGCTGGACAGGCGTGGAGAGCAGGGGTGGTTTGGTTAGGTAGTTTTTTAGATCGGCAAGTGCAGAGTCACACTCAGGGGTCCACTCGAACCGTTCCTGTTTCTTTAGGAGCTGGAAGAAGGGTCTGCATCTGTCCGATGAACGGCTGATGAATCTGTTGAGTGCAGCGGCCATTCCTGTCAATCTCTGAACCTCTTTGGCATTCTTCGGAGCTTGAACGCTCTGAATTGCACTAATCTGTCGGGGGTCCATTTCAATACCCCGATGCGTGACCAGGAACCCCAGGAACTTGCCTGAGCCGACCCTGAAGACACATTTTGAAGCGTTCAGCCGCATTTTGTAGTCTTTCAGAATACAGAGTACCTCCTTTAGGTCCGCCAAGTGGGTGTCGCTCAGTTTGCTTTTTACCACCATGTCATCGATGTAGACCTCGACAGTTCTGCCGAGCTGCGTCTTGAACATCTTTGTGACCAGTCGCTGATATGTGGCTCCGGCGTTCTTCAGGCCAAAGGGCATAACTCTATAGCAGTAAATACCCCTTGGGGTGATGAAGGCCGTTTTCTCCTGGTCGTCGGGGTGAAGTGGGATCTGGTGGTACCCACGGTAGGCATCCAGGAAACTCATCCTCCCGAAGCCGGCGGTTGCATCCACAAGTTGGTCGATTTTGGTCAGGGGGAATGGATCTTTGGGGCATGCCCTGTTGAGGTCAGTGAAGTCTACACAGACCCTCCATTTGCCGTCCTTCTTTTTTACTACTACGGTATTTGACAACCAGCTTGGGTAGTTGATCTCTCAAATCGCTCCTGCTTCCAAAAGCTTCTCTGTTTCCTCCAAGATAGCGTCCACATGCTGGGTAGCAGCCCTTCTCCCCTTTTGGATAACAGGTCGGCAATTTGGGTTCACATTAAGGCGATGACAGGCAACGTCGGTGCCTATCCCGGGCATGTCATAAGGGGTCCAGGCGAATACTTCCAGGAAGTCTGTCAGTAACTCAATGAGGGATTTTTCCTCTTGCTTAGACAAAGAGGTGCCGATGACAAAGTATCTTTCCTCTTGCCGATCTATGTATATCTTCTTCAGGTCCTCCACAGCTTTATTCTCGGGCGTCTGTCCCACATCATCAATGGTGGGGGTGTCTTCATGCAGCTCCATCATCTGCACTTTCTCAGATTTTGTCTTGGTCGCACATGCTGTTAGAAAACACCGTTTGGCAGTCACCTGGTCTCCCCTTATCTCGCCAACTCCCACTGGGGTTGGAAACCGAAGCAGCTGATGGTATGTGGAAGGTACGGCCTTCATGAGGTGCAACCAGGTTCGTCCCATGATGGCATTGTAGGGAGATGGTACGTTAACCACCAGGAATTCGGTTTGTAATGTGATCCCTCCGGCCGTTACAGGAATCGTCACTTTGCCTATGGGCCAGACTGGGTCCGAGCTGAAGCCGACCAATGGGTTAAGCGATGGTTGGAGGTCGGACTCCTTGAGCCCCAATTGTTTGAACAAGCTGTAGTACATAACTTCAGATGAACTCCCTTGGTCGATGAGCAATCTTCTAACGTCACAGTCTGCCATTCTTAACGTAACAACCAAGGCATCATTATGGGGGATCTGCACTCCAGCGAGGTCCTCGTCGGTGAAGGAGATGGACGCATGGGCATTGCCCACCTTGGCTTTCTTGCTGAGTGGTTGTATCTGCATCACTTCCCTCAGGTGTGCAGCCTTCTGCATCTCGGCTCGGTACCTATGTGGGTTGATGGTTCCTGATTCGGCCGAACTGTGTAGCACGTTGATTACCCGAACCGGCCTTACTTCTGGTTCCTTCTGGGCTGCTTCCTGCATTCGTGGTTGCTCGGCTTCAACTTTAGTCTTCTCCCTATCAATGAATTGGTCAAGGTGGCCTGCTTTGGCTAAGTCTTCCAAATGGGTTTTCAGATGCCGACACTGCTCTGTCTTGTGCCCCTTCTCGCGGTGGTAGGAACAGAACCTCTTCTGGTCCTTAGTTGCAGGGTCTCCCCCCAGCTTTGGTGGCCACTTGAAGAAGGGCTTATCACGGATCTGGGGCAATATTTTATAGATGGGGTCTTTAAAGACTGTGTAGACCCCATCAGGCACTCTTTTTCCTCGACTGATGTCTTCTGATCGGGGCTTCTTGGCATCCTTTTTATTCGTCTTTTCGGCTGCAGCGCCGACCTTGGTTGTCTCCCCCTGGGGTACGTCCTCGTCTAGCCGCGCATAGCGCTCGATCCTCAGCATTAGTTCCTGTATGGTGAGGGCTGGTTTCTTCATTAGGGATTGCCGTAAGCGATGCTCCCTGGGAAGGCCGATCTTGAACTGAATTATAGCTAACTGCTCGCTGCACTCGTCAATCTCGTTATAAGCTTCCCAGTAGCGTCGGGCGTATGCTCGCAATCCTTCTCCTTCCTCTTTTCGTAATGTCAGCAATAAATCAACCTCCTTCGGCTGTAGGCTATTTGCTATGAAACGGGCTGTGAAGAGTTCGGCTAGTTGCCTCCAGTTAGAAACGGATTTAAGTGGCAATTTGTCGAACCATCGTAACGCCACACTTCCCAGGCTGGAGGGGAAGATCCGACACATCAGTATCTGGTCACTGCACCACACTACCATGAGCTGTTTGTAATGCCGAACATGGTTAATTGGGTCGGACTTCCCGTCATAGAGGGTGAACTTTGGTGGGGTGAATTTTCGGGGAATTGGATGGGATTCAATCTCCTCAGTGAATGGCGTGGATGCAATCTGGTCAAGGGCCTTTCTCATCAGGTCATGGGCTGTGCGCTCCTTAGTTTGCTGCCTTCTATCCTCCTGATTTTCATTATACCACTTTTCCCAGTCTTCCTTCCGCCGATCTCCCTCCGCTGGACTGTCATGCAGCGGGGTTTTGCTCCTGTCCCTTCGCAGACCCGTGCGCCTGTTAACGCAACGCGCGGTGCTAAGGGTGTAACTTCCTCTTACCGGTGGTGCTGGTTCGTCCCTGGCGCCAACAACTTGCTCTCGATCTGGGGACCCATCTCTCCTATGCCCATTCCTGGCAGAGAATGCCTCCCTCATTGCCCGCACCTGTGAGGTGAGGTAGGCTATCTCTTCTCCGCGCCACCGAATTTCCCTCTCTACTGCGCGGAGCGTATCCTCGCTTGGGACCCGCCCACTGGAGGGTGACGGGGCCAGATTCCGAGGATGGTTCCTGCGGAAGTTTCTGTCCCTGACATAGCCCGTATCCCTCCGCATTTCCTCTTGTGTCTCCGGGTGGCTTTCAGCGGGCGTTCGTATCTCTGACCTCAGTACTCTCCTTTGCCGATCTACTGGTGTAGATTGGCAGTGTGCCGAACTGGTCTGGTTTTTACTGGAGGAGGCTCCGAAGCCTCTCCCGTCGTAGTTTTCTTTCCTATGTCTTCGGTTATTTAGACTCATGGTTTTTCTAAGCCTTCCCACAGACGGCGCCAATTGTAGGTGAGATTTTTAGGGAAGGCTGGGCCGAGCTCTCAAGCCCCAAATGGATGAGTCCAAACTTCTTCCTGCAAGACAAGAGGGTTAGAATGGGTCAACCCTAGGTGGGCCGATCATACTCCGAAGATTAAGTTAGCAAGCTTAATCGAGAATGATCAATGAAAGTTGTGTATGTCAGGGGTTAACTTCCCATACCTGGCTCTCGATTCTTCGGGTCTTTATAGAGTCCTCCAGGGAGTGTGTTTCGTCTTGGCCTATCAGCAAGCTCTCATGGTCTGCTGGGTAGGCATCATCATTGACGCCGCCTGGCTGCCTGCAGGGTCTGGCGCACCGTCGTGGAGGATTCCGGTTGACCGGACGTGCACGTCGACGTTTGTGTGGGCAGCCGCTCGTGCATTTAATGCAAGTCAACTCCGCATTTAATGCTCAAAGACTGCTAGCGGGTTTGGCAAACTGTTCGCTGTCTGGGCTACGCTTGGAGGAGGTCGGCAGTTTGGGCTGGCCTTCCCTCATAACTGATTTGGGCCCCCAGGTAGCCCCAACTTTAATTCGAGCAGATTGGGCCTCACCATTGGGTTGGGCCGGGGGTTACTCCCCCACATATATATTTTAAATTAGTTAGACACATTACATCATCATGCTTACGTGGTGTTTTAGACCTACTGAATAATTTTTTTCTATTCCGAGCTAAGATTAATTTGTTCAAACAATGTGTTCAATTCAAACAGCGTGTATGACCAACAGTGACAAGCTGCTTATGATGGGCTTAGAATTAGGGTTTTTTTTTTATTTTTTTTAAATTTTATAAATTGAACTAGTGTAATTTGATAGCTGATTAGGCCATTCGGTGAAAATGATTATGACCTAAGCATGAGGTGTCGAATGTGATAAAATGAGTGGCGTCATTCGCTTTCTATGAGCTCTCCATACACTAACGTTAATAATTTTTTTGTCGGTACCTCGGAAATAAAATGTCATTATGCTATCAATGCGTCAAATACCTTCTTCCTCTTCAAAAAGCAGAGTCAGAAAATTAATCAATTGTGATTGTCGCGAATTGGACACTTCTTGTGACATGATTATTTAATCAGGTGAATGTAAATATCCAAATTCATTGATCTGACAATCATCCGAATGACTTCGGTTGACCAAGCTAGCTAGCCGTTATAATAAATATGGAAGTGTACTCAGTTAAGCAATCTAGTTCAATGCATGACGTACTTCTTTGGTAAGAGTAATTACTGGATGTTTTAAATTGATTAGATTTCAAGATTGTTCCCAAAAAAAAAAAAAAAAACCTAAACAAAAAAGGAAAAAAAGAAGTTAATGTCATGATGGCGTAAATAGCCAAAATTCTCATGCAAATTCTAGTGACATGATGAATGCCTCCAATTTTATTTGCCATTTTTGTCTCCTGCGGTATGGAGGGTTTTAACTTTTTTTGATCATTGGAGAAACAAATATAATGTAATTCAATTCTACAATGACCATTCAAGGGGGTTTAACTTTTTTCTTTAACAACGTCTTACATTCTGGTAAAATTGTAAAAAAATATATATATATTTGTATCATGTAATTACACAACATATAAACATTTGTTTGAACACTTAGAGAAACAAGATTTTCAACTTTTTTCTCCTAGTTCCCATGCAGCAGTCCAACCGCAGATTTAAACTGCAAATTGAATTTTTACAGTTCCCTCCATCCTATAAATATATTCCGTGGTTTGGCCACGACTGTATTATCAAGATCTAGCATCTGTAAATTAACCAGCTTCAATAAATTTTTTTTTTTTAAGCTACCCATTAGTAATTTTAGCAATTCCCTTCTCCACAAACTATGGAAACTGGTATATTCCAAGCAAATACTGGTATATTTACAACGCAAAAAACTAGCTTTTTTCTTTTTTTAACTAGTGTCCGAACCAATTTATGCACATCTCAATTAATTCTGATGTTAGTGTAGTCCTCCTGTCCCATACAAATCCAATAATTAGCGGGTCAAAAACCCTGATGGCATGAATGTCCCCACCAATACTCCTCTTGATTATTTGGTTTTCAGTTTCTGTGTCCTCTATCAAGCTTGTTTTCGTCCTGCTTTGATCACGGTACTTCATTGTAGGACATGCCATGTTCGAATTTGCGTGCTTGTGCTATCTTGAGGTGGATGTGTTTTGAAAAAGAACCCTACTCCGAGCTAAGATTAATTTGTTCAAACAATGTGCTCCATTCAAACAGCTTGTATGACCAACCGCTAGAGCCCTTCATGACATTTGATAGTGACAAGAACAAATCTTATACGCATAAGATCATAATCCTTTCTGTACCTAACTATATGCTTTGATATTTATTGATGGGGACCAATCAAGACCTCCAACAATAGCTTGACTGGCGGTTGTATCGAGTACAGAGCGCCCAGAGTATATGTCAAGCACGACAGAGCAGACCATAGTCGACCACGATCGCGTAGACCATGGTTGAGCAAGATCATGGCTGATCATGGCCGATCAATGCTGATCATGGCCGATCATGATCGACCACGATCGAGTAGACCACGGCCGACCACGACCAAGCACGACCTACCGAGCAAGACCATGGCTGACCACGACCAAGCACGACCTACCGAGTAGGACCATGCCGACCACAACCAAGCACGACCATGCCCGAGCATGACCAGGCAGGCCATACCCCGAGTAGACCTTGTGGGACGGTGCCGATCATTCCCCCTCACCTGCCACCCCAGTGGGGGCCATCACTGACAACCTAATCATGATAACGTACTCCCAACTCCAGAAACTTGCGTGTAGTAGGAGGTCGTCACCTTCTCCGCTCTGACACACGTCTAAGGGAGCGCCACCGTGGGGTTGGACCACCACTCCCCCCACTATCCTGCCACCAGTTTGGCCCTCCAATGCCACGCTGCCATATAGAGAGACAATCATCTCCCACTATCTCTGTATATGCAACGTCCTCCTAGGGCTAGAGGGATGGACTCATGTAAAAGGGAAACTCATCTTCTCTAATAAGGTACGCAAACAAAAACCCTAGCTAAAACTCTGTTGAAATATATCCAGAGACCTAACTTTGGCATCGGAGTGCCCTTGGCAGACATCATACCGGTGCCTTTCACCCCTTTGCTTCCTCTTAGAGCACTAGGGCAGCCTGTCGTCGACCTGGAGATTGACCTCACAAGTTAACTGCATCATCAATTAGTGCCATATGTGGGAACGATTGTTTCCATTTTCATGGTCGTAACTAGATCCGGCATTTCATACCTACCCCCACCGATGAATGACCAAAATACGAACAAAGTGACAACCCTTGAAACCCAAATGGCCGGTGTGATGGCCAATATGCAAATGCTAATCACCCAAAACAGAGAGTTGCTTCAATAACTCCCTGTTGCCTCAAAAGGAGGCCAACCACCTAACAGCTCGCTACCGCCCCGAAACGGTGAAGCCCAACCGGAGGAAGCACAGATTCAAGCCCCAAGTTCGCACCTGCGGCACCACCCCCAACACACCGAGATTATAGGAGAAAGAATGGACAACCCCCCATGCTGGGATGAGCATTTTAGAGCCCTCCAAGCCCAAATGACTGAAGTCATAGAAGCAGTGAAGACCAGGACTCCCAACACCGTTGAAGAATTAGTGAACAGAACTGACTCCTCGTTCACCCAAACAGTCATGCAGGTCCCCCTATCCCCCAAGTTCAAGATGCCCACCATAGAGATGTTCGATGGGACGAAGGACCCATTGGACCACTTGGAGACCTACAAAGCCTTGATGCAGCTCCAGGCCATCCCTGACGAGGTTATGTGCCAAGTCTTCCCCGTCACTCTCAAAAGGGCAGCTAGAGTGTGGTTCAACCAGATTCAACCCTCCACTGTCAATTCCTTCGTCCAGCTTAGCAAGCTGTTCGTTGGACACTACAGTGGGGCCCAACGACAGAGGAAACCGGCGACCAGCCTACTTAATGTGAAGCAGAAAAAATATGAAACTCTCTGAGAGTTTATCATCAAGTTTAACCCGGAGACCCTTGAAGTGGACGATATTGATGACAAGGTCGCAGTCAACGCTTTCATGAGCGGAGTCAGGACCCACAAATTCATGTTCTTGCTGGCCAAGGACCCTCCGAAGACTATGGCAGACCTTATGATCAGAGCCCAGAAGTATATAAACGCAGAAGTTACGATGAACGCGCGAGGAGAGAGTGATGAGGGCACTATGTGTAAGTGATTTCTTTCTATTTGAACGTACATCAATTGTAAAAAGTGAGCAGTTGACACCATACAGAAGTTTGACTACATTTATGCTAACTTGTCTCTATAATGACAAGTTCACCTACAACTTTTTGAATTTGCCTATAACTCTCTTTGTTTGCAAACTCCCTAACATCTCCCTTTTAAGGGCATCAACCAAAATAATAACGAAGAAACAAAAGCCCTGCTCAGGCCCTGGCCGAGCAGGCAGAGGCTTTATGCCCATTTGACATGTGAAAGCAACAAAAGCCCTACTCAGGCCCAGGTCGAGCAGGCAGAGGCTTTATGCCCAATCGACATGAAAAAGCGACAAAAGCCCTGCTTAGGCCTAGGCCGAGCAGGCAGAGGCTTTATGCCCAATCGACATGTGAAAGCGACAAAAGCCCTGCTTAGGCCCAGGCCGAGCATGCAGAGGCTTTATACCCAATCGACATGTGAAAGCGACAAAAGCCCTACTCAGGCCTAGGCCGAGTAGGCATAGGCTTTATGCCCAATCAACATAAGAAAGCGACAAAAGCCCTGCTCAGGCCCAGGCAGAGCAGGCAGATGCTTTATGCCTAATCGACATGTGAAAGCGACAAAAGCCCTGCTCAGGCCCAGGTCGAGTAGGCAGAGGCTTTATGCCCAATCGACATGATAAAGCGACAAAAGCCTGCTCAGGCCCAGGCCAAGTAGGCAAAGGCTTTATGCCCAATCGACATATGAAATTGACAAAAGCCTTGCTCAGGCCCAGGCTGAATAGGTAGAGGCTTTATGCCCAATAGACATGAGAAAGCGACAAAAGCCCTGCTCAGGCCCAGGCCGAGCAGGCAGAGGCTTTATGTCCATTTGGTATGTGAAAGCAACAAAAGCCCTACTCATGCCCAGGCCGAGTAGGCAGAGGCTTCATGACCATTCGACATGTGAAAGTGACAAAATTCCTGACTAAAGCATCCACTCTACTTACCGACCACAGCTACTTACCAGCCAGAGTGTGTACGCTGATTATCTACACCTACGTTTTTGCTTATTATCTACACTTGCATTTTTGCTGACTACCTACACTTGTCAAATTTCAAAACAGACTAGATAAGAGTTTGTTAATTTGTTGGTTTATTTACCAATGAAATTTTGTTTATTCATGGACGGTAACAAAATCTACAGCTTAAAGCAAAAACTACAGCATCAGAGGCAAAAAAGGCCTCTCCATTCATAAAAGTTGGATTATAATGCATTCCACATTTATGAAGAAACAGTCGCCATTTTAGAAATTCCCCTGACCACACTTGGGGTACTCAGAGGAATTGGGGGCAACTGATGGGGACCGATCAGGACCTTTAACAATGGGCTGACCGGCGGTTGTATCGAGGACAGAGTGCCCAGAGTATATGTCAAGCACGACAGAGCAGACCATGGCCGACCATGATCGTGTAGACCATGGTCGAGCAATACTATGGCCGATTATGATCGAGCAGACCAGGACCGACCAGGACCGAGTAGACCATGATTGATCAAGACCGAGCAGACCATACCAAGCATGAGCTATCGAGCACGACCTGCCGAGCATGACTTACCGAGTAGGACCACACCGACCACGACCAAGCACGACTATGCCCGAGTATGACCGAGCAGGCCATACCCCGAGCAGACCTTGTGGGACGGTGCTGATCATTCCCACTCACCTACCACCCTAGCGGGGGCCATCACTACAACCTAATCATGATAACGTGCTCCCAACTCCAGGACCTCGCATGTAGCAAGAGGTCGTCACCTTCTCCACTTTGACACACGTTTAAGGGAGCGCCATTTGTGGGGTTGGACAACCACTCCCCCCACTATCCTGCCACCAGTTTGGCCCTCCAATACCATGCTGCCACATTGAGAGACAACCATCTTCCACTATCTCTGTATATGCAACGTCCTCCTAGGGCTACGAAGGATGGACCCATGTAAAAGGGAAACTCATCTTCTCCAACAAGGTACGCAAACAAAAACTCTAGCTAAAACTATGTTGAAATATATCTAGAGACCTAACTTTGGCATCGGAGTGCCCTTGGCAGGCATCACACCGGTGCCCTTCACCCCTTTGCTTCCTCTCAGATCACTAGAGCAGCCCGTCGCCGGCCTGGAGATTAACCTCACAAGTTAACTGCATCATCATTTATCATATATTTTGTCCTTATTTTCCTACTTATGATGGGCGTAGAAAGTTAAACAGTTCAAAAGTTTCTCCCATATTACAAGTTAAGTGGTGGTGTTGGAACTAATAATTTCTAAAAGCGTAAAAAATGCAACCATGAAATATGTCAAATGTGATATGTTTGTTGAATATACAAAACAACCTTTCAGCTAATACTAAAAATTCAACAAACATATCCCAATGTTTTATGGTTGCGTTTTGACCATATTACAAATTATTAGTTCCAACACACCTACTTAATTTGTAATGTGAGAAAAACTTTTGAACTGCTGTAACTTATTGGTAAGGCTGCTTTGGAGGTCTTTTGTGGTTTTGCTGATGTGAGTACCACTATCTTCTGCTTTGTTGAAGACCAAAACATTGTTGTAGTACCCATGGAGTACACATTGCGAATTGTTCTTTTTAAAGCAAAGATTTTAAATGCAATTTCCATTGATGTGGTTGGCTTGAATCTAGTCTTCTTTTATTTTATCTCTGACTGTGTTCCAAAAGTGTAGTTATAGTCTCTTAATTAGCTATTTGTTGGCTTTAGTCTAGTAGTATTTCATTATTTTAGCTATATTTTGATCATAACATAATTATATGGCTGATTTGTAGGTTTTGTACTTAAGCAGAACAAATTGTGGCATCTAAGGATAAAAGGGTCAAAAGCTCGTTCGAATAGCCCGTGGGTGGCCACCAAGGGCATTTGAACACTTTCACAAAACAGAGGCTAAATCAAGTAGCCTGTGAAAGCGTTTAAAATTATGGAGACTCGACTTTCCCTTTCGAAAACTGTTCGAACGGTCTCCCAGCCTGTTCGAACGGCCTATAGTAGCTCTATTTTATTTTTAGCTATAAATGTAGTTTTGTATTTAAAATTTGGAGATTTTAGCTTCCACAAGGGAATGGGTGTCGCGATTGAAGTATAATTCCAAGAGTACTAGAATTGATTTCCTCAAGGATCAATCTCAATGTAAGAATAGCAGTAGACAAACATTAAGCCAACTAAGCTTTGAATTGCAATTAATAGATTGTATCAAAACTAAACCAAATATCTTTGAAGGTGTGAGATGTCGTTTATTACACTAATTCAAGCAATTAAAAACTTATTTAAAGATGAAAAAAAGTCTTGAATACAATTGATTCAGCAAACCAAGCTCATCAAACATTCAATAGAGAACATTGTAGCGGACCACTTTCAAGTTTATGTATGATGTAAGTGATTATTTTGTGAGAGCGGTTTTGGGCCAAAGGGTAGATAAGAAGTCACATGTTATATACTATGCTAGTAAGACCCTTAATGAAGCACAAATCAAGTATACCACCATAGAGAAAGAGCTTTTAGCCATAATATTTGCCTTGGATAAATTTCGGTCCTACTTAATTGGTTATCTAGTAATCATTTATACTGATCACGCTGCTCTTAAATACCTTCTAACCTAGGTGGATGGAAAAGCACGCTTCATCCGGTGAATTCTTTTGTTACAAGAATTTCACATTAAGATTAGGGATGAAAAATGAGTGGAGAACACTATAGCAGACCACTTGTCTAAGCTTCCCCTTGGTGCGGGAGCCACCGACCCACTCCCTATCAATGAATATTTTCTGGACTAGCATCTTTTTCAAGTGCAAGCAATTGAGCAATCTTTAATATCTTGGTATGCAAACATAGCAAACTACCTAGCTATGGATGAGATTCAATCCCATTAGTCTTCTCTCGATAAACACAAGTTCTTTAGGAACGTGTGATGCTTTGTATGGGATGAGTCATACCTCTTCAAGTATTGTCCAGACCTAGTCATTTGGTTGTGTATGCTCGATGACCAATTTAGGAGTGTCATGGAGTTTTGCCATTCCCAAGCGTGTGGTGGACACTTTTCGTCTAAGAAAACTTCGGCCAAGATCCTCCAATATGGCTTGTATTAGCCTTATATGTTTTGGGATGTCCAAACCTTTTGCCTAGCATATGATAGGTGCCAAAAATTAGGAACCTTTCTAAGAGACAGATGATGCCTCTTAACCCTATTACCATAATTGAAACTTTTGATTGTTGGGGGATAGACTTCATAAGACCTTTCCCTAATTCATTTGGTTACCTCTTTATCCTAGTGGTTATTAACTATGTTTCAAAGTGGGTTGAAGCCATCGCAACACAAACCAATGACCACCAAGTAGTGGTCAAATTCTTGAAAGAGAATATGTTTTCTCATTTTGGCATGCCTTGGGCAGTAGTTAGTGATGGGGGCTCTCATTTTTGCAATAGGCCATTTAGGGTATTGATGGACAAGTATGGTGTAGTGCACAAGGTCGAACTTCCCTATCACCCTAAAACCCAAGGCTAAGTTAAGTTGGCCAACTGTGAGATAATGCACATTCTAGAGAAGACGGTAAATCCTAATTGAAAGGATTGGTTGCTTAGGTTGGTTGATGCTCTATGGACATACAAGATGATTCTTGATGCTTTACCCTATAGACTAGTTTTTGGAAAAGCATGCCACCTCCCGGTGGAAATCGAGCATAAAGGTTAGTGGGCGATACGCTAATGTAACACCAATATTGATGAAGCGGGAATCCATAGAAAGCTCCAACTCTAAAGCCTGAACAAAAGCTCGAACAAAAGCTTAGGAATGACGCCTTCGAGAATGCTAAGCTCTCGAAAGCCCGAACGAAAGCTTGTCATGACCAACATATCCTTCGAAAATATTTAAGGCCTGCCAAAAAGTGTTGCTCTATGATTCGAGATTGCATCTCTTTTCGGAAAAACTTAGGAGTAAATGGTCGGGGCCTTACCAAGTTAAGGAAGTGTTCCCACATAAGGTGGTGGAAGTTCAAAACTCCACTAATGGAACTTCCTTCAAAGTGAATGGTCAACATTTGAAACATACTTTGAGGACTTCTGGGGCGAGATAGATTGTGTGGATCTTTTTGATCCACTGGTCTTGCATTTATTAATGAGTAGTGATTTTTTAAGTTTAGGAGTAGTTCTTTGTTTTTCTTTCTTTTCTTGTTCTTTTAGCCTAGTCTTAATTATTGTCCCGGGGGGGGGGGGGGGGGGGGGGGCTCCTTTGTTTCCCCCTCTTTAATTTGCATTTTCCCTACCTTTTTCTTCTTGTTTTGCATGAAATAGGTACATTGCATTGTTTAAGTTGGGGGGGACACCATCTAGGATGGGTTTTGTTTCTAGTTTTTTAGGTTTTTCTGTGTTTTCTTTATTTTAGCAAGCTTGTATAGTTTGTTTTGAAATTTTTTGAAAAATAGCATTACTGTTCAAATAGGCGTTCACACGTACAGGACAGCGTGCGAACAATTGTTTGAATGGATATATCATCCATTCAAACGCCCACATCAACAACGGTTAGGTGTCCAAGGAGCATTTATTATCAAGCATTCGAAGGCTAGTGTAGCGTTTGAATGTGATAGGGCCGTTCGAACGAAGTTCAAGCCTGTTAACGGTCTTTAGGTGCATTCGAACGAGTTTAATAAGCATTCGAACGCTGATCTAGTTTCTATATAAAGGTGTCTGAACCCTTGACTTAAGCATTTGAATGCTCTATTTTAAGAGATTTTGAGAGGGAGAGAACTTCTAAGGAACAGTGAGGCCCTGCCGGTGACCCGCTAGAGTCCCGACCTTCTGAGTTTCATATTCCCGCCTGTCCTTAGTGATTCCTCGAGACCTGTCTTAGTTCATTCATTATTTTTAGTTGTTAGAGGGTTAGGTTGCCTTATTTTTTTCTTGAGTATTATTTGATTGCAGGTAGAGGTTAGAACCCAAGTAAAGGGACCATTATACTAGCTAAAGGTCAGCCAGGTAGAGGTCAGGCTGGCAGAGGCAAGGGCTGGGGCCAACCCATGCCCCTACCTTATGATGAGACATGATTCATTAGGCTCGAGGCCCAGACTGCTTTTGGGGAGTTATGGAGTCAGATGGGGGTTGTGCTGGAGAAGCGATGAACTCTCACGCAATATAAAGATGACCCTTATCGGTGGTTAGATGTGTTCACCGAGAGCCATTGGCTCGGGTTGGCCAGATTTAGAGGTTAATGTTGTTTCACACTTGTCATTGAATTCATAGCCAACATTTCTTACTCCTCTGAAGCTTCGAGGCATGAGACTATCCTATCATGGGTTAGGGGCCACGAGATAGTGATCATACCAGCCACATTTGTTGCATTTTTTAAGTTATCGGGGGTAGAGGAGCCCCTGTTTCATTATTTAAGAGAGGGGGCTCTTGACCATGAGACTATTGTGGTGGTGGTATGTGCTTAAGGCAAGAGATGGGAGATGTCTGGTGTACTGTCGCGAGCACCCAAAAATAAAATCGATACCCGAAAAACAAATATGTAGTAGTGCAAGTAAGGATCGTTCCCACGGAGAGTGTTTAGCCTATGTTTATGCTATGTGAACAAGGATTGGGGGGTTTTGGATTTACTAAAAATAATCTTAATAATAACAACTACGAGACAATTCAGATTAAAGTGTTGAAATCAATCAAAAGAACAAACCTTGGTCTAGGTCAACATCCACTATCGAAATTTACAACTGATCATTGATGGAAGCATATCAATTCACTCTTTGAATATTCACAGTTGGAACTATTTTCCTATCTCTCCATAGTTGTAGTTAATCAGAAACAAGTGATCTGATTAACCCTAGCTATTAAACAACTGAGGAAAAGCACACAAGGTTTAATCTAGTAGCAGCCTTAAGAATTAGAGAGATCGATGAAACTAAACAACACAAGCACAAGCAGTTGCATTTAATTTAGTCGAATGCCCTTCCTAAGATATAATAATTCTTAACGCAGTAAATCATTAAATCTCAGTTGCTTCCCAAATCAGAGGAATCAAACAATTACGGATTTGATATCTAACTTAGTAGTAGATTGCAATGATTAATAAACTAGTAGGCCTCCTAGCGATTAAACAAGACAATCATGAAATAGGCATAGAACAACATTCGATACTCAAAGCATAAATCGAATAATGAAAACAAATTAGATCTCACAGTTTATCATTAATTCCAAGGTTTCTGTCTCCTTTGACCAAGATTTAGAGTTTAGCCACGCAAGGCCATAAAAACAGCTCAAATAATGACCTTGAATAATACGAAAATGTCAACAACCCTAGAAACAAAATAGTCCTAGCTTTTATAGGCTTCTGAAAATCTGCAGCTGCGCACGACCGTTCGAACACCCTTGCCACCGTTCGAACGCATCGGACTACCGTTCGAATGGTACATCGAACGTATTTCAAATGGTAAAACTTGCTCTCTGAATCTTTCGAACGCTCTTCGAACCTGATCTTAACGTGTATCTGTTTGACGTAGCATTTGAACGCATCTACTATCGTTCGAATGCCTCTTGGGACCGTTCGAATGCTGCTTCTAATCTCGGGCGAATTCGCCACTTTTAAGCTAGGATGTTCTTTTTGGGCATTCCATTGCACCCTAAGTTAAAATATAAGAACAGTGAATATCTTTAGGTATCAAATAAGTATAAAAGATTAAACATTAAGGGAGAAAAATATGACATTTGCATTCTCATCAAATTCCCCCATACTTAACCTTTGCTCGTCCTCGGGCAAAACTCCAGCTCGCTTTCTTGAGATATCAAAGTCTCAACAAAGAACAACCAAACTCTTCAAAACTCATAACATATCATGAACAACATTCTCAAACAACTCACAATCACTTAGCAAGCATTTCCACTTAAAGATGGAGTAAACTGAATATGTAGCTCCTCACGGAAATAAACACTCTGCTATCATGTATTTAAAGGGTATGCGTATCACTCTAATTCATTCCAATGAAAATGATTTACCATAGGCTTGCATATCTTCTCATTCTCCATCACTAGGATCGCATACATAACACGAATCATAAGGACTTTTCAAGGGTTATAACAGGGTTTAGGATCAAGGTGGGAAATATTTGGGAATGCAGCTCAAAAGCCATTGAAACTAGTGAAGCAAGAATGACTCAACTCAATTTCGAATATATAAAACATGTAAAACCAATCACTCCGTTCAACAACTTCTATCTTTGTATATATCCCATATAAAGAGACCTATTTCTTAGAATTTTAGGAGGAATTATGAACATGGATAATTTGTAACATTAAAAGCAATTTCCTCCATCACTTCCCTTCTCCTTTTTTTTTTTTCCCATTTTCCTCTCTTTTTTTTCCTTCAAAATTACATCAACAATGGAACACATGAATTGAGAATGAAAACCTATTCCTTTTCACCAACTATAGCCTTACCACAATTCCGGACACCCCCACACTTATTTCTTGTGCACCCATACAGGATGAACAATGCTCCACTAGCTCTACAGCTTGGGTAAAGGCATTATGTTTTTTTCTGGTTTAAAGCTTGTAACGTAGGTTCACAATAATGACATATCAAGCTCAAAGGGGTTCACAAAAGGAAAAATTAATTACAAGGCAGGCTATTTGGCTTATGTAGCATATAACAAAGATGGCTTTAATCAAGTTCATATATGCATGTGTCAATATGACCTCGAAGAGAATCAAGGCAAGTTCTAGAGAAATAAATTCATGAAAGAATATCTCACATGAAAGAAAATAGTGACTGATATGGATGTATCAGTGTAAAGGCTCAAAATCTTACTAGCTTTTGTCTACCAAATTCAGTCACTCCAACCTCAAGTAAAATAACTAGACAAATTAATTATAAGTTGGAAGATTACTTATTCAATCATGTTCTAAATTCTTCAGGCTTAACTGAATCTTATTATTATTGTTATTTTTTTTTCTTTTTTTTTAAACAAATACGAAAACACAACCTAAATCCCCTCCCCCAACTTTAAAACTTACATTGTCCCCAATGTAAAGTAAAATGCACCGATAAAATAAGAAAAGAAAAACGAACTTCCCTTGGGTTGACTCCCAAGTAGCTCCTTTGTTTGTTGTCGTGGGCTTGATTCAATGCTTCCTTCTTCTATCAGTATAAATCGAATCCTCAAGGTCCAATTTCTTCACATTCTTGACTTGGAAACCTTCATGGAATTGCTTAAGTTGATGACCATTCACCTTGAACACTTTGGAAGTGGCTAAGCTTTGAATTTCAACTGCACCATGAGGAAAAATATTAGTAACGAGAAAAGGTCCAATACAATGAGAACGCAATTACCCGGAAACAAACGAAGCTGGGACTAGTATAGAAGAACTTTCTGACCAACTTTAAACTCCTTCCTAGAAATCATCTTGTCGTGAAAAGCCTTCGTCTTTTCCTTGTAAATCCTTGCACTCTCATAGGCATCATTGCGAATTTCCTCTAACTCTTGTAATTGCAATTTCCTATGTTCTCCACTTTCATCCATCTTCATGTTAAAACTCTTGATTGCCTAATAAGCTTTGTGTTCTAGCTCAACTGGAAGGTGACATGGTTTTCCAAACACCAATCGATAAGGTGACATGCCAATAGGCATTTTATATACAGTCCTGTACGCCCACAAAGCATCATCCAATCGCAAACTCCAATATTTTCTACTTGGATTGACCCTCTTTTCAATGATAGACTTGATCTCTCGATTTGACACTTCCGCTTGTCCACTAGTTTGTGGGTGATATAAAGTTGACACCTTGTGCATTACATGGTACTTTCTCAACAAAGTCGCCATAGTTCGATTGCAAAAGTGAGTGTCTCGATCACTTATTAGAGCTTTTGGAATTTCAAACCTAGAGAATATGTTAGATTTGATAAAATCTGCAACAACTTTAGAATCATCAGTCCTGGTGGCTTTAGCTTCCACCCATTTCAAGACATAATCGACAGCAAGCAAGATATAAACATAACTGAAAGATACAGGAAATGGGCCCATGAAATCAATGCCCCAAACATAACAAATTTCACAAAATAGTTTGGGATTTTGTGGCATCTCATTCCTGTGGGATATATTACCTGTCTTTTGACAAGGATTGCATGACTTACAATAAAAATATGAATCTCGAAATAGAAATGGCCAATAGAAACCACATTCTAGCACTTTTCTTGCTGTTCTCTTGGCTCCAAAGTGACCTCCACAAGCATAAGAATGACAAAATGTTAAAATAGACATTATTTCATTTTTAGGCACGCACCTTCTGATCACTTGATTCGCACAATGCTTCCATAAGTATGGGTCATCCCACACATAGTATTTGGTATCACTCTTGATCTTATCTCTTTGAGCCTTAGACAAACCGGTGGGTAGTATGTTGGTAACCAAATAATTTATAATATTTGCATACCAAGGTAATGTCACACTTGCGGAGAACAATTGCTCGTCAGGGAATGTTTTCTACAAATGAAGTTCATCCTTGACATGAGCTAAACGACTCAAATGATTGGTGACACGATTTTTTGTTCCTCTTTTGTCTTTGATCTCCAAATCAAATTCACTCAAGAGAAGTATCCATCTAATTAATCTTGGTTTTACCTCTTTCTTCGTCATCAAATAATGAAGAGCTGCATGATTAGAGTAAATAATGATTTTAGTACCAAGTAAATAAGATCAAAACTTTTCTAAAGCAAAAACAATAGCTAAAAGTTCTTTTTCAGTGGTAGTATAATTTCTCTTAGCATCATTCAAAGTTCTGGAAGCATAATAAATGGCATGAGATGCTTTTCCAATTCTTTGACCCAAGAAAGCGCTTATTGCATAATCACTTACGCCGCACATTATCTCGAAAGGAACGCTCCAATCAGGAGGTTGGATAACTAGGGTAGAAGTCAAAAGTTCCTTTAGCTTATCAAACACTTTTTTACGTACTTCATTGAACTCAAAAGCCACGTTCTTTTGTAGTAACTTACATAATGGTGATACTATTTTGGATAAGTCCTTGATGAATCTTCAGTAAAAATTTGCATGTCCAAGAAAAGAATGAGCTTCCCGCACACTAGTGGGATAAAGTAAAGATTGAATAATGTCAACTTTAGCTTTGTTGACCTCAATTCCCCTAGTTGAAACAACATGGCCTAATACTATACCTTGTTCAACCATAAAATGACATTTTTCAAAGTTTAACACAATGTTAGTTTCCATGCATCTTTGAAGAACAAGTGTAAGTTTGTGCAAACAATTATCAAAGGAGTCTCCATAAACTGTGAAATCATCCACAAAAACTTCTATGATATGCTTAATATAATCTGAAAATATGCTAACCATACACCTTTGGAAAGTGGCGGGGGCGTTGCAAAGGCCGAAGGGCTTGCGACGATATGCAAAAGTTCCGAATGGGCATGTAAAAGTTATCTTTTCTTGATCCTCTAGCGCAATTGTAATCTGAAAATAACCAGAAAAACCATCAAGGAAATAATAGTAAGAATGACCAGCTAACCTTTCAAGTATTCGATGAAAAAAAGTTAAAAGGAAATGGTCCTTATGCGTTACAACATTTAATTTTCTATAGTCTATACAAACCCGCCACCCATTCTGAACACAGGTAGGAACTAACTCATTATTTTGATTTTTCACAACAGTTATTCCAGTCTTTTTAGGAACCAATTGAACTAGGCTAATCCAATTGCTATCTGAAATAGGGTAAATCATTCCAACTTCAAGAAGTTTAAGGATCTCCTTCTTTACTACTTCCATCATAGGTGGGTTCAATCTTCTTTGTGGTTGATGGGAAGGTTTTACTCCCTCTTCAAGTAGTATACGATGTATGCAAGTAGATGGGCTAATTCCTTTAATATCTGCAATTGTCCAACCAATAACCGTCTTATGCTCCTTTAGGACCTGCACACATTTTTCTTCTTGCAACTCACAAAGTTTATTAGAGATGATCACTGGTAATGTGTTTCCGTTTCCAAGGAACACATACTTGAGGTGATTGGGGAGAGGCTTCAAATCTGAAATAGGGGCTTGCAAAACAGAGGGTAAAGGTCTCTTGTTAGAAATTGGTAATGCAACATGAGGCATGCTACCTAACTGTTGTGATTTCGAAAAATCATTCAGTGCTGCAACAGTTTCTTACAGATCAATAGTTAATGCTAACTCTCCATTCTCTTCCTCAAGATGCTTACTGATGGCAACTTCAAATACATCTTCTCCATCAAGTTCAAAAAATTATTGTGCTAAAGAATCAATCATATCAATAGAATAAATAGGATTATCATCACAAGGGTATTTCATGGCATCATAAATATTAAACTTAACAATTTCACCATCAAATCTATGGTAAGTGTGCCACTATGGACATCCATCTTGGTCTTAGATGTCTTTAAAAATGGTCTTTCTAACAAAATAGGGGCATTTTAGCCTCCATTTTCCATATCAAGCACATAAAAATCAGTAGGGAAGACCAGATCATTAACTTGTACAAGAACATTTTCAACTACACCCTTAGGATAGGCAAAATCTATCAGCCAATTAAATCACAATACCAGTTTTATTGAAAGGTCCAAGTTTCAAAGAAGTATATATAGAATATGGCATGACATTAATAGAAGCTCCTAAATCAATCATGGCCTTTTCAAATCTAGTGTCACCTATGGTACAAGGGATAGTAAACATACTTGGATCCTCGCACTTCGCAGGGAGTTTTCTTTGAATAACTGCAGAAACATTCTCTCCTACTCTCACTTTCTCACATCTTTTAAGTTTCTGTTTTCTCTTAATTGTACACAATTCTTTAAGAAATTTAGCATAACGAGGTACTTGTTTGAAAGCTTCTAAAAGTGGAATATTTACTTCGCATCTACGAAAAAGTCTCATATAAATCTTTAGTTTGCTCATCTTTTCTAGATTCTGCTAAAGCCTGAGGAAAAGGAGGTACAGGTTTATAATCAAAAAGTGGTGGGAACTTACGCTTAGGTACGTCATTGTCATTGAGAACATTCTCGTTTGCTATGACGTTTTTCTCCTTTTCTTGGTTCGACGATGCAGGGGCTGTCTTTACTGGAATCTCAATCTCTTTACCACTTTTCAAGACGATTGCACTTGTATTTTCTCTTGGATTTACTACCGTCTGAAAGGGTATTTTTCCTAAACTTTGGGCTTCTAGTCGACTAACTACGGTTGCCATCTGGCTCATTTGATTGTCTAGACTTTGAATACTGGCCCTCGCCTCTTGTTGAAATTGTTTTGTCTCCTGCTAAAATTGCAAGGTATTAGTAGCAAGGGACTTAACAATATCTTCTAAAGACATACCTGAATTAGAAGTTTGGCCCGGTTGTTGTCTAGGGGGGTATGGTTGCTTATATTGCTGGTAGCTTGGATGATTTTGAATCACGGGCTGATTCACTTGTGGATTCCGATAGTTAAGATTAGGGTGATCCTCTCATCCCACATTATACGTGTTCGAATATGGAGCATACTTTCTTTGCGGTTGTCCAGGAAAACCACCTGTCGCATTCACTTGCTCCATGAGCTCCTCTTGAAGAGTTGGACACATATCGATTGGATGCCCTGCTACTAAACAGATTCCACAAGCCTTCGCCATTTGCATATTACCTACATCCATTTGACGAACAAGAGAAGTTAGACTTGCAATTTGTTGTTCAATGGAGGAAATATTTACCTCATTGACATGCTTGGGTGAATGGTCAAGTCTAGTGCCAAATTGTTGAGAATTGGCTACCATATTTGTAATCAGATTTCTCGCAGCATCGGGAGTTTTATCCACCAAAGCTCCTCCACTAACAGCATCAATCATGCTCCTATCAGTGGACAAAAGGCTCTCATCGAAATATTGAATAAGAAGTTGCTCACTAATTTGATGATGGGGATAGCTTGCACATAATTTCTTGAAACGCTCCTAGTATTCATGTAGGGACTCTCTATTGTGTTGTCTTACACCACAAATTTCCTTTCGAATGTTGGCCGCCCTTGAAGCTGGGAAATATTTCTCCAAAAATAATCTTTTCATCTCGTTCCATGTGGTAATGTTTCCGGAGGGTAGATAATAGAGCCAATCCTTTGCCGAATCCTTCAAAGAAAACGGGAAAACTCTTAATTTAATTTGCTCTTCAGTCACCCCCGTGGGTTTCATACTTGTGCATACTACATGAAACTCCTTGAGATGTTTGTGGGGATCTTCACCTGCAAGACCATGAAAAGTGGGCAAGAGATGTATTAATCCGGATTTTAATTCAAAGTTAGTAAGAACATCTAAAGTAAGAAATGTTATGCATAAGGGTTGTTAGTTCAGATCAAGGGGCCGCAAGTTCTTTCAAAGTTTGATTTCTAGCCATGACTTTCTTCTCTTCTAAATCAGAATGCTAACAAATAGGAATTCAAGAGTTGGGTCGTTCTCTACAGAATTTCTTCGAGCTTCCCTTCTTAACCTGTGTAAAGTTTTCTCTATTTCTGGATCACATTGTAAATCACCTTGATTAGAAGATCGAGTTATGCTCATAAACACTCCAGAAAAATCTAACCAATCCTGGAAAACAATTCAGAAAGAAAAAATCTAAAGTAATGAATTAATTAAAATAAATATATATTTTTATTTTTTATTTTTTTGAAATAAATATCACAAAAAGCATAAAAATTAACTAAAATCACTCCCCGGCAACGATGCCAAAATTTGGTGTGCTGTCGCAGGCACCCAAAAATAAAATCGATACCTAAAAAACAAATATGTAGTAGTGCAAGTAAGGATCGTTCCCACGGAGAGTGTTTGGCCTAGGTTTACGCTATGTGAACAAGGATTGGGGGGTTTTGGATTTACTAAAAAAAAAAATCTTAATAATAACAACTATGAGACAATTCAGATTAAAGTGTTGAAATCAATCAAAAGAACAAACCTTGGTCTAGGTCAATATCCACAATCGGAATTTACAACTGATCATTAATGCAAGCATATCAATTCACTCTTTGAATATTCACCGTTGGAACTATTTTCCTATCTCTCCTTAGTTGTAGTTAATCAGAAACAAGTGATCTGATTAACCTTAACTATTAAACAACCGAGAAAAAGCACACAAGGTTTAATCTAGCAGCAGCCTTAAGAATTAGAGAGATCGATGAAACTAAACAACACAAGCACAAGCAGTTGCATTTAATTTAGTCGAATGTCCTTCCTAAGATATAATAATTCCCAACGCAGTAAATCATTAAATCTCAGTTGCTTCCCAAATAAGAGGAATCAAACAATTACGAATTTGATATCTAACTCAGCAATAGATTGCAATGATTAATAAACTAGTAGGCCTCCTAGCGATTAAACAAGACAATCATGAAATAGGCATAGAACGGCATTCGATCTTAAAGCATAAATCGAATAATGAAAACAAATTAGATCTAACAGTTTATCATTAATTCTGAGGTTGCTGTCTTGTTTGACCAAGATTCAGAGTTTAGCCACACAAGGCCAAGAAAACAGCTCAAATAATGACCTTGAATAATACGAAAAACATCAACAACCCTAGAAACAAAACAGTCCCAACTTTTATAGGCTTCTAAAAACCTACAGCTGCGCACGACCATTCGAACGCCCTTGCCACCATTCAAACGCATCAGCCCACCGTTTGAACGGTACGTCGAACGCACTCCAAATAGTAAAACTTGCTCTCTGAATCTTTCGAACGCTCTTTGAACCTGATCTTAACGTGTATCTGTTCGATGTAGCGTTCGAATGCCTCTTGGAACCGTTTGAACGCTGTTTCTAATCTCGCGCGAATTCGCCACTTTTAAGCTAGGATCTTCTTCCTGGGCATTTCATAGCACCCACGTCAAAATATAAGAATAGTGAGTATCTTTAGGTATCAAATAAGTATAAAAGATTAAACATTAAGGGTGAAAAATATGACATTTGCATTCTCATCAAATTCCCCCACACTTAACCTTTGCTCGTCCTCGGGCAAAACTCCAACTCGCTTTCTTGAGATATCAAAGTCTCAACAAAGAACAACCAAACTCTTCAAAACTTATAACATATCATGAACACCATTCTCAAACAACTCACAATCATTTAGCAAGCATTTTCACTTAAAGATGGAGTAAACTGAATATGTAGCTCCTCACGGAAATAAACACTCTACTGTCATGTATTTAAAGGGTTTGCGTATCACTCTAATTCATTCCAATGAAAATGATCTACCATAGGCTTGCATATCTTCTCATTCTCCATCATTAGGATCACATACATAACACGAATCATAAGGACTTTTCAAGGATTATAACGGAGTTTAGGATCAAGATGGGAAATATTTGGGAATGCAGCTCAAAAGCCATTGAAACTAGTGGAGCAAAAATGACTCAACAAAATTTCGAATATATAAAACATGTAAAACCAATCACTCCATTCAACAGCTTCTATCTTTGTATATATCCCATATAAACAGAACTATTTCTTAGAATTTTAGGAGGAATTATGAACATGGATAATTTGTAACATTAAAAGCAATTTCCTCCATCACTTCCTTTCTCCTTTTTTTCTTCCTATTTCCTCTTTTTTTTTTTTCCTTCAAAATTACATCAACAATGGAACTCATGGATTGAGAATGAAAATCTGTTCCTTTCACCAACCATAGCCCTACCACATTTTCGAACACCCCCACACTTATTTCTTGTGCACCCATACAGGATGAATAATGCTCCGCTAGCTCTACGGCTTGGGTAAAGGCATTATGTTTTTTTTTGGGTTTAAAGCTTGCAACGTGGGTTCACAATAATGACGTATCAAGCTCAAAGAGGTTCACAAAAGGAAAAATTAATTACAAGACAGGCTATTTGGCTTATGTAACATATAACAAAGATGGCCTTAATCAAGTTCAAGTGTGCATGTGTCAATATGACCTCGAAGAGAATCAAAGCAAGTTCTAGAGAAATAAATCCATGGAAGAATATCTCACATGAAAGAATATAGTGACTGATATGGATGTATTAGTGTAAAGGCTCAAAATCTCACTAGCTTTTGTCTACCAAATTCAGTCACTCCAACCTCAAGTAAAATAACTAGACAAATTAATTCTAAGTTGGAAGATTACTTATTCAATCATGTTCTGAATTTTTCTGGCTTAATTGAATCTTGTTATTATTATTTTTTTTTCTGTTTTTTAAACAAATACGAAAACATAACCTAAATCCCCTCTCCCACACTTAAAACTTACATTGTCCCCAATGTAAAGTAAAATGCACAGACAAAATAAGAAAAGAAAAACGAACTTCCCTTGGGTTGCCTCCCAAGCAACGCCTTTGTTTGTCCTGGTGGCTTTAGCTTCTACCAATTTCGAGACATAATGAACAACATGCAAAGATATAAACATAACTGAAAGACACATGAAATAGGCTCAAGAAATCAATGCCCCAAACATCAAAAATTTCACAAAATAGTATAGGATTTTGTGGCGTCTCATTCCTATGGGATATGTTACCTATCTTTTGATAAGGATCACATGACTTACAATAAGAATATGAATCTCAAAATAGAGATGGCCAATAGAAACCACATTCTAGCACTTTTCTTGCTGTTCAGGCACGCACCTTATGATCACTTGATCCGCACAATGCTTCCGTAAGTATGGGTCATCCCACACATAGTATTTGGTATCACTCTTGATCTTATCTCTTTGAGCCTTAGACAAACCGGTGGGTAGTATTTTGGTAACCAAATAATTTATAATATTTGCATACCAAGGTAATGTCACACTTGCAGAGAACAATTGCTTGTCAGGGAATGTTTCCTACAAATGAAGTTCATCCTCGACATGAGCTAAACGACTCAAATGATCGGTGACACGATTTTTTGTTCCTCTTTTGTCTTTGATCTCCAAATCAAATTCACTTAAGAGAAGTATCCATCTAATTAATCTTGGTTTTGCCTCTTTTTTCGTCATCAAATAACGAAGAGCTACATGATCAGAGTAAACAATGACTTTAGTACCAAGTAAATAAGATCGAAACTTTTCTAAAGCAAAAAGAATAGCTAAAAGTTCTTTTTCAGTAGTAGTGTAATTTCTCTAATCATCATTCAAAGTTCTGGAAGCATAATAAATGGTATGAGACGCTTTTCCAATTCTTTGACCCAAGACAACGCCTACTGCATAATCACTTGCGCCACACATTATCTCAGAAGGAATGCTCCAGTCAGGAGGTTAGATAACTAGGGTAGAAGTCAACAGTTCCTTTAGCTTATCAAACACCTTTTTACATACTTCATTGAATTAAAAAGCCACGTCCTTTTGTAGTAACTTGCAAAGGGGTAATGCTATTTTGGAGAAGTCCTTGATGAATTTTCGGTAAAAACCTGCGTGTCCAAGAAAAGAAGGAACTTCCTGCACACTAGTGGGATAAGGTAAAGATTGAATAATGTTAACTTTAGCTTTGTTGACCTTAATTCCCCTAGATGAAACAACCTGGGCTAACATTATACCTTGTTCAACCATAAAATGACATTTTTCAGAATTTAACACAAGGTTAGTTTCCATGTATCTTTGAAGAACAAGTGTAAGGTTATGCAAACAATTATCAAATGAGTCTCCATAAACTGTGAAATCATCCATAAAAACTTCTATGATATGCTCAATATAATCTGAAAATATGCTAGCCATACACCTTTGGAAAGTGGCGGGGGCGTTGCAAAGATTGAAGGGCATGCGACGATATGCAAAAGTTCCGAATGGGCATGTAAAAGTTGTCTTTTCTTGATCCTCTGGCGCAATTGCAATATGAAAATAACTAGAAAAACCATCAAAGAAATAATAGTAAGAATGACTAGCGAACCTTTCCAGTATTTGATTAATAAAAGGTAAAGGGAAATGGTCCTTGCGGGTTATAACATTTAATTTTCTATAGTCTATACAAACCCGCCATCCATTCTGAACATAGGTAGGAACTAACTCATCATTTTGATTTTTCACAATAGTTATTCTAGTCTTTTTAGGAACCAATTGAATTGGGCTAACCCAATTGCTATCCAAAATAGGGTAAATCATTCTAACTTCAAAAAGTTTAAGGATCTCCTTCTTTACTACTTCCATCATAAGTGGGTTCAATCTTCTTTGTGGTTGATGGAAAGGTTTTGCTCCCTCTTCAAGTAGTATACGACGCATGCGTGTAGATGGGTTAATTTCTTTAATATCCGTAATTGTCCAACCAATAACCGTCTTATGCTCCTTTAGGACCTGCGCAAGTTTTTCTTCTTGCAACTCACAAAGTTTATTAGAGATGATCACTGGTAATGTTCCTCCGTCTCCAAGGAATACATACTTGAGGTGATTTGGGAGAGGCTTCAAATTTGGAATAGGGGCCTGCAAAACAAAGGGTAAAGGTCTCTCGATAGAAACTGGTAATGTAACATAAGGCACGTTACCTAACTGTTGTAACTTCAAAAAATCATTCAGTGCTACAACAGTTTCTTACAGATCAATACTTAATGCTAACTCTCCATTCTCTTCTGCAAGATGCTTACTGATGGCAACTTCCAATAAATCTTCTTCATCAAGTTGAAAAACTTCTTGTGCTAAAGAATCAATCACATCGATAGAATAAATAGGATTATCATCACAAGGGTATTTCATGGCATCATAAATATTAAACTTAACAATTTCACCATCAAATTTCATGTTAAGTGTGCCACTATGGACATCCATCTTGGGCTTAGATGTCTTTAAAAATGGTCTTCCTAACAAAATAGGGGCATTTTGGTCTCTATTTTCTGTATCAAGCACATAAAAATTAGTAAGGAAGACTAGATCATTAACTTGTACAAGAACATCTTCAACTACACCCTTAGGATAGGCATTAGATCTATCAGCCAATTGAATCACAACACCAGTTTTATTGAAAGGTCTAAGTTTCAAAGAAGTATATATAGAATATGGCATGACATTAATAGAAGCTCCTAAATCAATCATGGCCTTTTCAAATCTAGTGTTACCTATGGTACAAGGGATAGTAAACATACCTGGATCCTTACACTTCGCAGGGAGTTTTCTTTGAATAACTGCAGAAACAATCTCCCATACTCTCACCTTCTCACATCCTTTAAGTTTCTATTTTCTCTTGATTGTACATAATTCTTTAAGAAATTTAGCATAACAAGGTACTTGTTTGATAGCATCTAAAAGTGAAATATTTACCTCATATCAACGAAAAGTCTCATATAAATATTTAGTTAACTCATATTCTCTAGATTCTGCTAAAGCCCGAGGAAAAGGAGGTACAGGTTTATAATCAGAAAGAAGTGGGAACTTATGCTTAGGTACGTCATTGTCATTGAGAACGTTCTCATCTGCTATGACGTTTTTCTCCTTTTCTTAGTTTGACGATGGAGGGGTTGTCTTTACTAGAATCTTAATCTCTTCACCACTTCTCAAGATGATTGCATTTGCATTTTCTCTTGGATTTACTACCGTTTGAGAGGGTAATTTTCTTGAACTTTGGGCTTCTAGCCGACTAACTACGGTTGCCATCTGGCTCAGCTGATTGTCCAAACTTTGAATACTGGCCTTTGCCTCTTGTTGAAATTGTTTTATCTCCTGCTAAAATTGCAAGATATTAGTAGCAAGGGACTTAACAATATCTTCTAAAGACATACCTGAATCAGAAGTTTGGCTCGGTTGTTGTCTAGGGGGGTATGGTTGCTTATATTGCTGGTAGCTTGGACGTTAATTTTTTTTCTGGTAGGTTGAAAGAATAGTCTTCTAACACAATTAGAATTACTATCTTTAAGACGACAAAAAATAAAATAAAATAAAAATTGAAACAAAATTGACAAGTAGTATGCCTTTTGGAAGAGAATCCAAGCAACGTTGGTATTACTTTCTTCAATTTTGAGACTGTATTAGTAAAAAGTAGGAAAGTAATAGAGTTCCCATAAAAAAAAGGTAAGTAAAAAAAGTTAAATCTAAGAGTTTTAGTTGCAATAGGCTACTAGAGTTCCAAATAGTGAAAAATAAAGGACTCTCTGGATAGTTACAAACGAGAGAGAGCTTATCCAAAAAAATATAGTCACAAAATTTAGAGAGCAAGCATTTTATAAGATAAGTATTCTAATTTTTTTCTCATATTTCAGGGTGGTAATTGCCCCCTATGGACCCCCCTGGCTCCACCTGTGGTACTGGGTATGAGGCTGTAATGGTGGACATTGAGCAACCAAGACATAAAAAAATTATTAATATAATGAACTAGTGTCAGTTGGGTCTCTGAGTGTAGTCAGCACGAGGCTCAACTTTTATGGGCCATAGGGACGGGGAGGTCGATTGACCTGCCCTAGTTGATATTTTTCAGCTCTATTTGCCGATACTACCCTTTCCACAACATAGGCGAACATTCCTTTTGGATGTTTCGTCACATCGGTTATCTGGTTAGCAGGAGTTGGCCCTATGGCAGATGTGATCACCACATCTCCTAAAGGGCCAATTGACCTATCATCCGAGCACAGAGGAGAGGGGCAGCTTGAGGGCATTCAGAGGAGACTTCAGAGGGCACAAACCCCCCCCCCCTCCAACTTAGGTTCCACCTCAGCAGGCTCATTAGCAACCTTAAAGCCAACAACAGGTTAATCAGTAGCCACCTTCGGAGTAGCATGGACCTTCTTTTCAGGAGTTTCAATAGCAGCAAAGTCAACAGGATGGGTGCTCAAGATGTAGCTATTGGAGCTCTCGCTACTCAGTTGACCGGGATTCAGCAGGCTCAGCAGGACCACTCTAGGTTCCTTTGGGAGATTGTTTGACATCTCACTCATTGGCCCCAACCTCCAGATGACAATGATGACTATTAGGGCCAAGAGTTTAGATACATGTTGTATATGCATTTCATTTCATTTCATCTCATGTTGTATCTAAAACTCTGATTTTGATATAATGGATGTTTATTTTGAGCCTTATTGTATATCTTTCATTGTATTTCTTTTATCTTTTATGTATGAATTGTACAGTCACAAGTGCAATATGATATTAATATCTGATGATCACTTGTGCCATTTGGTAGAGATTTGAGTATTGTATGGTCTCGATATTGTTCATTTCATTGTTCAACATATTTTCTTATGTATTCCTTATGATATCTCCTATTTTATTCATGGTGGATGTGTTGATTCTCTATTTCTGAGGTACCATAGCAAGATTTGTGAAAGTGTAATTTAAGATTAGAAGATAGGAGTTTATATATACATTTTGACTCAAGTTAATATTGATTTACTCTTTACACCTAAAACATTGTGAGGTTGCATCATTCATGTATTAGTAGAGCGAATTACATCATGCTTTATAACATCACTTGTTACCATCTTTTGCATTTCTATCCTTACATTAGTGGAGATTTTACCTTATGAGCTTTAGAGTATTTATCGTCTTTTGGAGCGAACACGTTTACTCATGGATTAATTCTTCACCTTCATTTTCTTTAATAACTTCATTATGCTTGCATTTGGTTTATGAGTTGAGTATTGATTAAAATGTTGACACTTGTACTCTATTAAGGTCTATGGTTGTGTGATTTGAACCCGATTTAAGCTCCTTATCTTCTTGTGAACCATGAGTTTTATATGAGAGTTTATTGCTTCCTTTGATCCTTTTCTGATACCTTTCTTACTCTAAATTGTTGTTCAAGTTGGGATGAGTTAAAAATGCCCCATGATTGAAAAAAAGAAAAAATATAGATGGGAAGCAAAGAAAGAGATTGATGGGAGAAGCTTAAAAAAAATAAAAAAGCATTTTGTGAAGTTTGAAAATTTCAAATAAAAGAGGAGCAATCAAAAGAAGAAATCAAGAAAGAAAAAATATAAAAAATGAGAGATAGAAAAGAAAAAAAAGAAAGAGGTGTTGCAAAATTGAAAAGGAAGTGAAGAAAATAGCAACATGTTGAGAAGAGTGTTATGAAATAAAAAAGAAAAGAGTTAGAGTTGTTTAGCCATTCATTATTTCATACCTTGATCACATATGATTTGATCTATTTCTATTCTTCTTTACCCTTACCTTTTTATATCTTTTAAATCACCTATTTACCTTAGAAAGGCCTAGTTGATCCAATTTGTAATTGATTAGAGTTTTCAATATAGTATAAGTCATCATTTGTCAACTTTTTTAAATCAATGCTTAATTATAATTTTCATTCATGAAGCTATGTTAGATTGATACACTTATATCTTTTTGATTTTTTGTAATTAGTATGTCTTTTTGCTTCCCTTTACATTTACTTTTATGATGAGCATGCCATTGTAAGAGCCATATGGGTGTTTATTTGTGAGTGTATGACCAGTGAGATGTTGAATCAAAACTTAAATGTTTGAGAATGCATAAATGTGTTTCACTTGAGTTATATAGCATGATTCTGCACCTATACACTAGAACCTCTCTTTTGTATGTATTGTTGCATACTTTGCATGTGTTAGGAGTTAGGAGTGTCATCTAATGTTTTCTTGAGTTGGATTATGCATGTTATTCTTATTCTTATCTCTATTTGCAATTCACAAAATAATGTTTGTGGGTATCATCACTGGAAACCTTCACGAAACACCACTTATCTACTAGGGGTAATCTAGGGGTTTAAAAGCTTGATGTATAAACTAAATGTATCCATGCCTCCTATGAAAGTGGAGATTATCTCATTGCTTATATAGTATGTTTTAATTTATAGATTTTGTTAGGGACAAGCAAAAAGTTAAGTTGGGAGTGTGATTACACTCCAAAAGTGTAACATAAACCCCTATTTAGGGGATTGTTAGCTTTAGTATAGGTTTCATTATGCTTTAATTAGTTATAAATTATCCCTAAACTTCTGTAATGAACCTTGTGCAGGAAATAGAGCTTAAAAGGATCAAATTGAGTAAAATTGCAAAGAAGTGTTTGAACGGAGAATCCACTGTGTGAACGAGCATTCGAGGGCCCAGTTACATTGTATGAACGGATGTAAAAAATCAAATAGTTCAATGCACTATTCAAGTTAGGTTTGATAGCAAAGGGGAGATTCAGATAGCATGAAAACCTGTTCGCTAACGCTTGACAGTGTTATATTTTTCTTCATAGCTATATAAGGCAGTTTTGCCAAGTTTGGGAGTAGTTTTTCAATTACTTAGATATTGTATTAGGTTTAGCTTTATGTTGAGAGAATTTTAGAGAGAGAAAGTAGAGATTTCAATATAGTTCTTTAAGTTCTTTGTATTCAAGCACTAGATTTACAATTTTAATGCAATTTCTTACTATTTCCATGGAATTTATTATGGAATCTAGTAGCTAACCTCTCTCTTGAATGCAATGGTGAAGCTTAACCTAAGTTTCTCAAGCTTTCAATAGAGGTAACTTGGAATTCAATGATTTATCTTCTAGTACTTTAATTCATTGTAATTGAATTCTAGATCTATTAGAAAACTTGTATTCTTACATAGATTTGGTAACTTCTATGCACATTCTTAGGTTTTGTATAAATATTGCACAAGTTGACGGTAGGATTATTTGATTCTCAAATTGAATTCAATTCTAGAGTCAAATTACAATGAATTCCTATTTTTATGGTCAAAATCCTTTGAATTAAGGATTCATTGTGAATCCTTGATTTGAGTTATACAATTCTCCACTGAATATTTGATAGGCTTGGTTGGTTGAATCAATTATATTCAAGACTTTTTTTCATATTTAAATCAAGTTTTTAATTGCTTGAATTAGTGCAGTAAACAACATCTCACACCTTCAAAGGATTTTTGGTTTAGTTTTGATACAATCTATTAATTGCAATTCAAAGCTTGGTTGGCTTAATGTTTGTATAGTGCTACTCTTATATTGAGATTGATCCTTGCAGAAATCGACTCCGGTACTTTCGGAATTAGACTTCAATTGCGACGCTCGTTCTTTTCCGGGAGCTTAAAATACAACCATTTTTTGAGCGATTCAAGTTTTGGCATCGTTCCAGGGGATCAAAGACACAAGTCAAGCATTAATGAGCTTTGGGTTGAAGAGCAATTGTTGGAATGGATCTCTATTATCTACCACAACGGAGGAGTCTTCAGCTAATGCCATGGGTAATTTCGTTTCGCCTTTTATGTGAATAGCATGTTAGATTTTATTTCTTGATTTTCCTCTTTATTTTAGGATTGCTTTGATTGGATAGTCTAGAGTTTTTGAATTGCTTAATTGATCAATTGGTGGCTAGTAATTGGTGGATAGGCTTGTGTGTTAATTATTTATCGGTTATATTGTCTTTGCATGTGGAGATTGGAAGTGTCGATTGGGTGAATTGACATTGAATATTGAATTGGTGGTTTATATATGTGGAGATTGGAGGGTTTAGAACGAAAATTAATCGATGGAAGGGAATGTATATGTTGCGTTGCTTAAGACTCGGATAGTCTCTTATATATGCATTGCATTTGCATGTCATTATATATTAGAGACGTCCATAATTTTCTAGTGAGAATTAACCACATTCGCATCCCTTCTCTCATGAGAGATCCTAACCCTAGTTTACCCCTAGTTATTGACTTAAAGCCAATCTGAATGGCAAATATTAATGATGGTGTTCCACCAAAACTAAATCCCAATTTAAACCCCACCTCAATCTTAATGCTAATACAGGAGGTGACTTTGAGAGAGGAAGTAACATGGTGATATGGGAGCTCCCTATGCTAGAACTCTACAAGATTATTTGAATCTGGCAAGGCAAACACCTATTTTATGCATAGTCTTCCCCGTCCATCACAACACATTAAACCTCAAACCAGGCTTGATGCAATTGATACCCCAATTTCATGGATTGGAATCCGAATGACCATACTCTTTCATCAAGGAATTTGAGGGTGCGTGCTCTATGTTCATGGACAACACTTGTACAAGGGAAGTTTTTTTCTTCAAACTTTTTCCGTTTTCTCTCAAGTACATGGCCAAGGCATGGTTTAATTCATTGAGGCCTATGTCCATACACTCTTGGGCTTCATTACAAGGGAAATTTTTAAAGCATTTCTTCCCCCAACATAGGACCGAGGCGATTAGATGCCAAATCTCACAATTCTCTCTAATAATGGGCGAATCTTTCTTCCAATGTTAGGAGAGGTTCAAGGAATTGTTACATTTTTTCCCACATCATGGATTTGCCGATTGGCATGTCATCAACATCTTCTACTCATCATTAACCTCGCAGTCAAAACAATTTATTGAGTTAATGTGTGCTGGGACCTTTTTTGATAAGGATCCCCAAGAGACTTACACCTACTTTGATTATTTAGCAAACTTAGCGAGAGATTGGGCTACCACCACGACTCAGAATCCCGAACCTAGGCCAATCCCACAAGGCATGGGACGGTTTCAACTTAATGATGTTGATGACATCAATGCTTGAATTGGTGACCTTTCTTGTAAGGTAAATGCCATAGAAGTTAAAAAGGTGAATGCGATAGAGAGCGATGTGTAAGCACCCCATTTTTGCCCGCTCGGTAATCTTCCACTGGACTCACATTCAAACTGACATAGACACATTCAAGTCTAGATCGGCTTTCCAGACTCAATCCAGTCAATCAATCGCTTCGAAGACCCATTAGGCCTAATAGAAGTAAAATGACCAAAATGCCCTTAGGGCATTGCTCTGCCCATTTCCATTTGGCACGTCTACTTAAAGATGGTAAGTCCCTATTTCGAGCTCAATTCTAATTCCAATTCCACTTTAAGTCAATCAAACTCAATTCAGCCTATTTTTTGTGAAAGTTGATCCTTCAGACGGTAAATCCATCTAGCACAACACATTTACCGAGAAAACTCCTCGAAATGGTAAGTCCCTTCAAACTTGTCGATCGGGACGAAACCCAACTCCCCGAGATGATAGAGCGGTTCACTTCTGGCGCTTGCTAGGCCACTAATATAGAATGTCTGCTATTCAGCACGTTGATCGGGAAAGTACTTAAGGCCTCAAGACGATAAGATCATTCATCAGCTTCCCGAGATTAGGTAGTCTCCTGAATAAATGCCTACAGTCAGAGTGGTAGAAACACTCACAAGCATCGCAACCATGAGAGTGGCAGAAACACTCACAAATAGGTCGACATTGGGAATTGCCAACAAACCCTCTATGTCATGGGACCGAACACACCTTTTGGCTGTAGCATGTTTACCAAAGGATGAGATACCTTTGGAAACCAACTTGTCACACATCGTCAGAGTGATGGAAACACTCAAAACCCAGGGCTCTTCTGGCATGCTTTTTGAGAAAGTATCTAACCCTCAGAGCGGTAAGTTTACCCTTCCAAGATTATCCTAAAGACAATCCGGCATGTTCAAGTGCCTTCTAGTCGATTCCGTATCAATTCCGAGACCATCTGATCAAAATGATTATTTTGCCCTTGGGCCTCCGGTTGCCGCTGAGAACCACACTGACTCTAGGTGTTAAACTGGTTATCTTCTAGGGATGCTTTAATAGTATTTCCAATCTTATAGTACCCTTTCAGATTATTCTGAGTTCATTTTGGTAAACCCAGTGCAAAATGATTGTTTTACCCCTAGTAAGCTGTTCACCCTCTTCAACCACTCGGCTCTCTTGTCAATCTAGTTACCTTCGGGACACTCTTTCAGGGATTTCTGTCCATCCTCGGCCTTCTAGATCATTCCTAGACTTTTCGAAGTCATTCCTAGTGGAGTCATGCTAAAAATTACATCGTAGTCACTAGGATAGGCGGCCAAATCTTCTCCCTTACGCCCTAAGGGTCAAAAGATCTGTTTCTTGCTGCCTTAAAACTTTCATAAGTGGTTGGCGCCACTAATAGTGGCACCAAGCTAAAAACTAGCCTAACGCCACTGCAACAGGCGCTAGGGCTAACTCCAATTGCCTATAAATACATACCACCCTCTGTGTAAAAAGGATCCACAAACTCAGTTTAGAAAAGTTGCTTTGCTGAAACTAGGTTTTACAACCCTAGTTCTCTCAAGCCTCCTTCAAACCCTAGTCTCCCTACACCTCTTATGCACAGCCTCTATACGCTCTCTACCCTCTAATACAAGCTTCCAAGCATCCATTGAAGATCAAGTGCTGCGGATTCAAAGCTCTTAAGGGAAGGCAAACAAGGTAAATAAAGCAGACAAAGTAAGCAAAGCAATCAAAGCAAAGAGAAGACAAGGTAGGTTTTTAATTTAGTTTATGCAATCCCCATCTCTTTCTTCTTTCTCCTAACTGACTTGGGTTTTCTTCTATTTTAATTCTCATTTTTTACTCCCCTTTTCTTGCATGCTTGAAACAAGGGACGTCCCTTTTCATACATAGGATGACTTGTTGAAGGTCACCATACTGGGGGCTTTCTTCAAGTTTGACCTATGACGGTGTGGGTCTGGCCCCCTTAATTATATGGTGATGCCTAACATTATATGTTCACAACCCTATTGCATTATGGTTGTCATGTTTATGCATTGCATTCAAAATTATGTTTAAAGTTATTTTCATACTTGCATCAAAGTTCTCTTTCAAAACTTGCATCCAAAACTTCCTTCTTTCAAACTTCTTTTCAAAATCACAAACCAAAGGTGATTTTAGCCATTCCAAGGTTAGGGTTGCTTTAGAAAAGTGTTACATTCAATGCGGCCTTCAAAGTCCAAAGTTTGGGTTCGAACCTTAAATTGTTTTTCAATAAATCACAAGTCTATAGTGATTTTAGCCATTCCATAGTGGTTGCTTTAGGAAAGTGTTACATTCAATGGGATCATCAAGGTCCAAATCTTGTTTTCAAACCCTAATTGTTTTAAAAATTACAACCCTAGAATGGTTCTAACCTTTTCATGGTTAGAATCGTTTAATGAAAGTGAGATATTCAAGAAACTTGCAAAAGTCCATATTCAAACCTTTCTAAAATAGTTTTTGAAAATCCACTTTCTAAAAACTCATTTCAAAAATCTACTTTCCAAAAACTCAATCGTCTTGAAGTCAAAGTCAAAACCCTACAATCCATGATTAGGAAGTTCTAATTCCTTTCTTAAAAAATTATGACTTTCTGTTTGCGTCAAATCACAACTTTTCAAAATCTTTTTCTACATAAAATCATAGATTTCTAAATTCAAGATTTTTAAAACTAAAACTTTCCAATTTCGAGTCAAATCAAATCTTCCAACTTAATCGAATCCTCTATTTTTGAAAATAAAATCTAATCTTTCGCTTTAGGAAATAGAAATCAAATCTTTGCTAATTTAATATTTCTAAATTCTAAAATTTTTAAAAACAAAACTTTCCTTTTTCAATTGACATCCAATCTTTTCAAAATTCAAATGCATTGCATAAACTCTAAATTCTAGGGTTGCTTAGATCCCTAGTTACCTCAAATATAGGTCAAACCTTTTTAAACTCAAAATTTCAAATTCCAACTTTTCTAATTTCAAATTTTCAAATCTTATTTGAAAATTTCATATCTTTCTAAGTTCAAATATTTAAAAAAATCAATTCTTTCGTATAATGGAAACTTTCCAAAAATAGAACTTTCCTAATATGGTACCTTCCTAATTCAAGGCTTTCCTAAGTTTAAGCTTTCTAAATTCTAACTTTTCAAATTCTTTCAAATCAAATATTTCCAAATCAAGTCAATTCTTTACAAGTCTTTTCAAGTCAAGTGTTTCTAAATCAAATCAAATCTTTTCCTAACCTTTCAATCCAATTTTCCTAATTTGAAACTTTCTGAAAATGGAACTTTCTTAATTTGAAACTTTCTTAAATCGAAACTTTATAAAATCAAACTTTCCAGAATCAAACTTTTCAAGTTTAAATCAAGTCCTTCCAATTCAATTGCATGCTTTAAACCGTAGGTTACTAAAGTCCTAGGATGCCAAAGCCCAAGTTCAACCCCTAACCCTAAATTAGGAAACTTCAATTCTAAACCAAGATGGGTTTCAAACTCCAATTCAAGTCAAGATGATTTCAAAGTTCAATTCAATCTTTCGAAAAACAAGTCGAAGTTCGACTTCAAAATTCGATTTCAAATCAAAGTTCAATTTCAAATCTTCTAGTCAAAGTTCGAATCAAACGCTTTTCAAGTCAAACTTTTCAAAGGTCTCAAAGTGTCTTTTTAAATCAAACAAGACCCTAAAGTGTCTATTTTTAATTAGACCCCAAGTTCGAACTACCTAGGTAACCCTCATGGGTATGGTCATAATTTTTTTCAAGTTTCCAAGTTCCACAAATTTTTTTAAACTTTAAATCCCCTTTTCAAATTTATTTTCAAAATGAAATCCTTTTCTTGCACTTGCATATCATGCATCATATCATCCCTAAAGTGATGGCTCAAACCTCTTTCTAAAATTCTTTTCAAAGCAGATATAATTAGACACTTGTTAATAAGAGATTCTAAATGAGTGAACCTAGGGTAGTGACATGTAGGTATCCGAAGGGCGGGATAGGGTGATAGTCTAGTATATTTTTCCTATGCGTAACCAACCCCTAGACCCTAGAATCACTATTTTCAAAAGACGAAAAACAAAGTTATTTTCAAAAAGGGTTTAAATGTTTCCAAACGTTGCCAAATAACCTGTTTTCTCCTAACAAAAACCCTTTCTTGTGGAAGTTTTCCAAAACCTTTTCAAAAGCCCTAAGTTTAATCTTTGGATTGCACTTTGTTTTCGGTGACCTAACTCACCTTAACAAAGTTAGGTGGCGACTCCAAATATTTTTTCAAAGCCCTTATTCAAATCAATTTTCAATTCAAACTTAGTTGCACTCATTCTTCTAGGAGGGTAAGTTCTGATGACAGAGTACCGTGTATTTTTTCTACTGCTCTCGAGTGCGAAAAAATTGGGACGCGACAGCTGACAACTCCACTGGAGACGCTTAGAGGGTTGGGCCATTATCATGTCTCTCCACCCTTCACTTATTTAGAATCTTCAATTAACTTGTCCAATCTTATCCACTCTTAAATTTCAAAATCAATTTTTCAAAACTGTTTTCAAACATGTCATTGTTTGCATTCAATTCATATTCAATCATTCTATCATGCATTAAGTTTGTCATCAAAGTACTGACTTATTGCATTTTATTTTGTAGGTGGACCATGTTCACATTTAATCGTTTATATAAATTGCCATGAATGACAGGATAGAATGGACAGGATGGATGGGAGTTGTTGGGCCCTTTCCTCTGCTTTTCATAGAATCTTACACACACACTACACATGCACTTCCAGTTGCATATTTTTATTCTTTACCTGATGATAACCCCTCTAGTTAGAAAGGGGGGACGAAACTTTAGTTGTATGTGGATACTGTGTCAGTTTCTTAGCCTACGACCTTATGATGGTCTCCACGCTCGGACCACCAACCAATAATGGCACCACCTTGGGGAGTGGGCCTAGGTTTGAAAACCCTCACAGTTTCAAGTAGCTTCATTGACGGCTCACATGCCCTCAAAATTTCAAGCCTCTAAGTTTGCCTATGTGCCCACAAACTTCAAGCCTCAAAGGCTCCAAGTTGGCTTGCATGCCCACAATTTCAGGCGGCTCCTTTGACAGCTCACATGCCTTCAAAATTTCAAGCCTCCAGGTCGGCCTATGTCCCCACAAATTTCAAGCCTCAAAGGCTCCAAGTTCGCCTGCGTGCCCTCAAATTCAAGCCCAAAGGCTCTATGACGGCCTTACGCGTCCTTAAATTCAACCCCTAAAGGCTCCATGATGACCTCCGTGCCCTCAATTTCTAGTACTCAAGGCTCCAAATATCGACCCTATGTGCCCACAATTTTAAGTCGGCTCTATGTCGGCTTACACGCTTAAAACTTTAAGCCTTCAATGTTTCAATTTGCCCCAAGTGGCCAAAAATGCAAGTCTGGTTTTTTAATTCGCTGGTGGCCAAAAGTCAAGTTTTTCTATGTGATTAATTCATCCTAAGAGCCAAAAAAAAAAAAAAAAAAGAGGCTAAAGTCTCTATCACGGTGATATATGCAAGTCTTGCACTTGGATTGAGTATGCATCAAATAAGTCCAAAATTTTGTTGCTTTTATTTTCTTTCCAAGGCAATCCACGTGTGTGAAAAATGGGTCTTATATTGATGGTAATGAGTTAGAATATACTAAATGATTTCAGCCAATTAAAAAGGCTCTATTACAGTTCAATACTCTAAAGATTTGGCCCACTTTATAAATCTTTCTAAGACCCAACAAATTAGTGGCCCACTGAAAAATCGAGCCTTCTTAGGAAGTATTAGTAAACCCTCAACCTCATGCTCATGTAGAAACCCTGCATAGCCGAACTTCTGCCGGATTTAGACACGTCAATTTTAAAACCATGGAGGAAAAGACAACTGCTTTACTTTCCTTTATTCTTGTCCATTTCTGACATTATAATGCTTGTGTAATGCTCTTGCATACATATTTACTTTACAATTGCATTCTCTCTCCCTATACTCACTCTTGGCATACATATATGTAAGCACCCCATTTTTACCCGTTCGGTAGTCTCCAGTCCATCCAAACTTGTACACAAGTCAATATGGATGGATTCTAATCTAAATCAACTTTTCAAGTCTAATCCCATCAGTCAAACCACTTCGAGGGCCCACCGGGCCCAAATAGAGGCAAAATGACCAAAATGCCCTTGGGGTAATGTTTGGTCCAATTCCAATAGGCACGTCTTTCTGAAGGCAGTAAGTCTCTTTTCCAATTCTAATTAAATTCCTCCTTTCCAATTCTAATTAAATTCGGCGCACCTTTCAAGAAAGTTGATTCCTCAAGATGGTAAGACCCTCTAATCAGGCACGTTTCCGAGTGAACTCTTCGGAACGGTAAGTCCCTTCAAACCCGTCGACCGGGACAAGATCCCAAGTCCCCTAGATGGTAGAACGGTCCACCTTTGGCACTTGCTAGCCTGCTAATGCAGAAATGTCTATTTCGGCACGCCTTTTGAGAAAGTGAATTCCTTAGACGTTAAGTCCATTTAGCAGCTTCCCTAGATAGGGCAATCTCGAGAATGATCGTGAACCGTCAGAGTAGCAGAAGTACTCATAAACATCACAACCGTCAGAGTAGTGGAAGTACTCGCAAACAGGTCGATATAGGGAATTGCCAACAAACCCTTGTATCACGGGACCGCCATCAGAGTGGCGGAAACACTCAAAACCTAGGTCAACATCGGTGCCTGCTTGCCCACTTCGGTGGAAAATGACCAAACTGCCCCGAGGGCCATTTTTGGCACGTTTCTCGAGAAAGTACCTAAGTCTTCAGAACGATAAGTCCACCTTTCCAAGATTGCCTTAAAGGCAATCCGGCATGATTAGGTGCCTTCTAGTATGTTTTAGGCCAATTTCGAGACTTTCCAGTCAAGATGACCATTTTGCCCCTAGGCATCCGAGCGTCCCGGGGACCACTCCAACTCTGGGTATCAAATCGATAATCTGCCGAGAATGCTTTTTATAGTATTCTCAACCTTTCATGATCTTTCTGGATCATTCTGAGTCAATTTCGGTAAACCCGGTACAAAATGACTGTTTTGCCTCTAGTGGGCCAATCGCATTTTCTGACCACACCGACTCTGGGTATCAAACTGGTAGGCTTTGGGAACATTTTAAATAATATTTCCAAATCTCAATTCTTCTTCTGGGACATTCTGAGTTCGTCCTGGCAGCTTTCCGGCTCGGCTGACCATTTTGCCCTTAATGGCTTGGTCAACCCTTCCGACAAATCTTGTCATCCTTTTTTAAGTCCATTAACCCCCGAAATCCTATTTTAAGGGTTTTTGTCCCTTTTCAGCTTTTCGAGCCATTCCTGGTCCCTTAAATCCTTCCCGGACCTTCCGAAGGCACTCATAGTGAAGCTAGGCTAAAAATTGCATGGTAGTCACTAGTACAGGCTCCCAAATCTTCTAAAGATATGTTGCTTGTCAACCTTAAAACTTTCCTAAGTGGCTAGCACCACTCCTAGTGGTGCCAGAAGGTTTTTTAGCCTGGCGCCACTACAACAGGTGCCAGGTCATTCCTCTCTCTATAAATACAAAGCCTCCTCCAGCGTGAAAGAGGTCTGCAAACTTAGTCTAAAAGCCCTCCTCTTCGATATACAGAGCTCGTAGACTCACTAAACCCTAGTCTTCTTTAGGTTTTCTAAACCCTAGCCTCCATATACAAAACCTAGCTCCTATACACTCATACACACTCTCATATACTCATACACTAGCCTCCAAAGCCTTTATTGAAGACTTGAAGTGCTGCAACCCGAAGCTCTCGAAGTTCAAGACAAGTTCCCGAAGACTAAAGCGAAGACCGAAGTGAAGAAACAAAAGCAAAGCATGCAAAACAAAGCAAATAAAGAAGACACAAGGTAGGCCCTCTATTTAAGTTTACGCATCTTCCCTGTCTCTCTTCTCTCCACGAACCCACTTAGGTTTTCTTCTATTTTAATCCCTCATCTTCTTCTCCGCCTTTTTGCGTGCTTGAAACAAGGAATTTCCCTGTCCATGTGTAGGATTAGGCTATTGGAAGGTCATCGTGTTGGGGGCTTTCTTTTAGTCTAACCAGAGACCACTTGGGTTCGGCCCTCTTGATTATGTGGTGAAACCTTTAATCTTGTCTGTTTACGACCCAATTTGCATTGTGCATATCATGATCTTGCATTCCTCCAAAATTCGTTTTCAAACTTGTTTTCAAAACTTGCATTAAAATCATTTTCAAAACTTGCATTAAATTTTCTTCTTCAAAACTTGTTTTAAAAATCACAATCCTAAGGTGATTCTAGCCTTTCCATGGCTAGGGTTGCTTTAGGAAAAGTATTACATTTAAAGTGACAAATATGGTCCATATTTTCAAAACATTGTTGTTTTCAAAACCACTATCTTAATGTGGTTCTAACCTTCTTATGGTTAGAATCGTTTTAGGAAAATGAGATATTTTATATACTTTCTAAAAACTCTCTCCAATCTCTTTCCAAAATTGTTTTCAAAAGCTCCCTCCAAAAATCTATTTTTCAAAAACTCTCTTTCAAACTCTTTTCCAAAAACGCTCTCCTCAAAGTTTACTTTCCAAAAATACTCCTTAAGTCTCTTTCCTAACTACTCTTTCCAAAAATCTCTTTCTAAAAACTCTCTCAAAGTTTTACTTTCCAAAAACTCTTTCTAAAAACTCTCTCTTCAAAATTCATTTTCTAAAAACTCCTCTTTAGGATTGCCTTCCAAAAATCTCCCTTTTTAAAAACTCACTTTCTAAAAATTTATTTTCTTAGAGTCCAAGTTAAACCCTAAAGCCAACAATTAAGAAACCCTAATTTTCTTGCCCAAAACATGATTTCTAATCTTGCCTCAAAATCTAGGTTTTCAAAATCTCCTTTTTACGCCTAAATCATAAGTTTCCAAAAATCTATTTTCTACATCAAAACTATAGTCTTCCAAATCTAGGGTTTCTAAAATGTCACATACCAATTCCATGCTAAGTCGAATATTCCATTTGGGAAAGCAAATCCAATGTTCCCGTTTAGGAAACTAGATACTATCCTCCATTTTTTGAAACAAAATCAAATCACCTCTTTAGAAACAAAATCCAATCCCTTGTTTTAGGAAATAGGAATCTCAATCCTTCCTAATCTAGTACCTTCCTAAACCATAAGTTTCCTAAAACTTTTAAATATTTCCTTAAACTTTAAGTTTCCAAATCTTTCCTTTCCTAATTCCATACCTTTCCAAATTTTGACTTTCCAAATCCAAATCTAAGTTTTTAAATCTTTCTTAAACTCAAACCTTTTCCTAATTTCAAGAATTTCTAAAACTCAAACTTTGAATCCTTCTAAAATTCTAAACTTTCCTAAACTTCAAATCTTTTCAAATCTAAAACTTTTCTAAACTTAAAACTTTCTTACTTTCAGAACTTCTCTATTTCAAAACATTCTAAATTCAAAACTTTCGAATTCCAATACTTTCTTAAAATGAAACCTTTCCTATTTCAAAACCTTTCCCATTTCAAAACTTTCCTAAATCGAACCTTTCCTAATTCGAACTCTTCCTAAATCCAATCTTTCCTAATCTTCCAAGTCCAACATTCGAGTCAAATCTTTCTTAATCTCAAGTCCAAATCCTATCTTCCTAAGTCTAGGTTTCCCAAAACTCTATTTTTCCAAATTTAGTCCAAATTCTCTTCCAAGTGTCAAATCCTTTTTCAAGTTTAATGCTAGGTCTAAATTCAATCTCTCAATCTTCTAATCCAAATTCCAATTCAATTTCTTTTTCCAATCAAACCTTATATTTTCTATTGGACTCTTGTCCGAACTACGACTGACCTGATTCCTCAAAAAAGGATACATAAGTAACCCTCATGGGTGCGGTCATAACCTTTTTTTTCAAGCTTCTATTTCCACAACTTTTTCCAACTTCTAATTCCATGATCTATTTCAAATTTCCAATTTCAAATTTCTTTTTTCAAATCTCTATTTCTAATCTCCAAAACTTTCTTTCAAAATCAAATCTATCCTTTCAAATCTCTTTTCAAATCAAATCAAGTTCTTTTCAAATCTATTTCTAAATCAAATCTTTCTATTGCACTTGCATATCATGTATCATATCAATTTCTTTCTAAAAATTCTTTTCAAAGTGAAAAGTTTTGGACATAGATTAATTGAAGACTCTCATAGGTGAATCTAGGGTGAATAGACATGTAGGTATTGTAAGGGCGGGGTAGGGTGATGGCTTAGTGCATCTTCCCTACACGTAACCAACCTCTGAACTTAGATCACTATTTTCGAAAGACCAAAACGGAGTTATTTTCAAAAAAAAGGGCTTAAAAGTTTTCCAAAGGTTTCCAAACACCTGTTTTCTTAAAAACCCTCTATTGGGGAAGTACTTTCAAAAATTATTTTCAAAAACCCTAAGTGTAGTCTTCGGATTGTGCTTAGTTTTTAGGTGACCTAACTCACCTTAATCAAGTTAGGTGGTGACTTCGAATTGTTTTCCAAAAGCCCTTTATTCAAACAAATTTTCAATTCAAGCCTAGTCGCACTCATTCTTCTAGGAGGATGAGCTCTAACGAGAGAGTACAATATTTTTTCCGCTTGTGTGTGTATTCCTCGAGTGCAAAAAATCTGGACGTGACAATATACATGCATTTAATACTCAATTTCAAGAAAAGAGTTCCACAGTAACTTAAGTGACTGCGTTCTCATGCATATGATCAACCCATAGAGAGTGATACCAAACTCACTCTCCCTTGCATAAAAATCTACCATAAGTTTAAGGTCCCACGTAACCTTAAAGACTCGTGGTATACATTTCAAGTCATTCCATTGTCGCGTCTAGATTTTTTGCACTCAAGGAATACACACACAAACGGAAAAAATACTGTACTCTCTCGTTAGAACTCACCCTCCTAGAAGAATGAGTGCGACTATGTTTGAATTGAAAATTGGTTTGAATAAAAGGCTTTTGGAAAAAGTTTAGGGTCGCCACCTAACTTGATTAAGGTGAGTTAGGTCACCTAAAAACTAAGCGCAATCCAAAGATTACACTTAGGGTTTTTGAAAATGATTTTAAAAATACTATCTCAAGAGAGGGTTTTTAAGAAAACAAGTTGTTTGGCAACCTTTAGAAAACATTTAAGCCCTTTTTGAAAATAAACTCCATTTTGGTCTTTGGAAAACAGTGATCCTAGGTTTGGAGGTTGATTACGTGTAGGGAAGACGCACTAAGCCATCATCCTACCCTGCCCTTGTGGTACCTACATGTCTATTCACTCTAAATTCACTTATGAGAGTCTTCAACTAACAAATGTCTAATCCTCTTCACTTTAGAAAATAATTTTTAAAAAGACATGATGCATGATATGGAAGTGCAAGAAAAAGATTTGAAAATAGATTTCAAAAGAATTTGATTTGATTTAAAAAGAAATTTGAAAAAGATAGATTTGAAATTAGAAAGTTTTAATTAGAAATAAAGATTTGAAAATAGAAATTTTGAATTGGAAGTTTGAAATAGATCATGGAATTGAAAATTGGAAAGCAGTTGTAGAATTAGAGATTTAAAAAAGGCTGTGGAAATAGAAACTTGAAAAAGGTTGTGACCGCACCCATGAGAGTTGCCTACGTATCCTTTTTTAGGAATCAGGTCAGTCGTAGTTCAGACAAGAGCCCGATAGAAAATAGAATGTTTGATTGGAAAAAAATTTGAATTGGAATTTAGATTGGATTTGAAATTAGAATAGAAGATTGGAATTTGAAATGGAAGAATAGAGACCCTAGACCTAGGAAGATAGGACTTAGAAAGGACTCGAGATTAAGAAAGACTTAACTCGAATGGTGGACTTGGAAGATCGAAGAAAGATTGGGTTTAGGAAGGGTTCGAATTAGGAAATGTCCGATTTAGGAAAGTTTCAAAATAGGAAAGTGTCATTTTTGGAAAGTTTCGTTTTTAGGAAAGTTTCAATTTAGGAAAGTTTTGAATTTAGAAAATTTTCAAATTAGGAAAGTTTTGAATTTAAAAAGTTTTGGAATTAAGAAAGCCTCATTTTAGGAAAGGTTTCGAATTAGGAAAGTTTTCGAAATAGCAAAGGTTTCGTTTTAAGAAAGTATTGAAATTGGAAAGTTTTGAAATAGGAAAGTTTAGAATTTTAGAAAGATTCAAAGTTTGAGTTTTAGAAATTCTTGAAATTAGGAAAGGTTTTGAGTTTAAGAAGGGTTTGAAAACTTAGATTTGAAAAGTTAAGATTTGGAAAGGGATGGAATTAAGAAAGGCTTGAAAGCTTAAAGTTTAAGGAACAATTTAAAAGTTTAAGTTTAGAAAACTTAAGGTTTAGGAAAGTACTAGATTAGGAAGGAGTTGAATTGGGAAAGATTTGAGTTTGGAAGGATTGAGATTCCTATTTCCTAAAACAAGGGATTGGATTTTGTTTCTAAAAAGAGATGTTTTGATTTTATTTCCAAAAATGGAGGATAGGATTTAGTTTCCTAAATGGGGAGATTGGATTTAGCATGAATTTGAAAAGATGGAGTTTTTAGAAATTCTAGTTTTGGGAAGACTATAGTTTTGACGTAGAAAAGATATTTTGGAAATATGTATAGTTTAGATGTGAAAAGGGAGATTTTGGAAACCTAGGTTTTAAGGCAAGTTCGAAAATCATGTTTTGGGAAAGAAAATTAGGGTTTCCTAACTGTGGATTCTAGAATTTAACTTGGACTCTAAGGAAAGAGTTTTTGGAAAGTGGGTTCTTTGGAAAGAGGGATTGTTAGAAGGAAATCCTAGAGAGGAGTTTCTAGAAAGTGAATTTTGAAAAGAGAGAGTTTTTGAAAAGAAATTCTAGTGAGGAGTTTTTAGAAAGAGATTTTTGGGAAGAGATGTTTAGGAAGGAAACATAAGGAGCGTTTTTGGAGAGTAAACTTTGAAGAAAACATTTTTGGAAGGGAGCTTTTAGGAAAGACGTTTTTGGAAAGAGATTGTTGGAAATGAGTTTGGAGAGAGTTTTTGGAAAGTATGTTGAAAAAGAGCTTTTTAGAAGGAGGGATTTAAAAAGAGAGTTTTTAGAAAATATATATAAAATAACTCACTTTCCTAAAGTAATTCTAATCATAAGAATGTTAGAACCAGTTTAAGATAGTGGTTTCGAAAACAACAATATTTTAAAAATATGGACCATACTGGTCACTTTAAATGTAACACTTTTCTAAAGCAACCCTAACCATGAAAAGGCTAGAATCGCCTTAGGATTGTGATTTTGAAAATAAGTTTTATAAAAGAAGATTTTGTTGCAAGTTTGAAAACGATGTTAATGCAAGCTTTGAAAACGAGTTTGGAACGAATTTTGGAAGAATGCAAGATCATGATATGCACAATGCAAAGAGGGTCGTGAATATACAAGGTTAAAGGCTTCATCATATAATCAAGGGGGCCGAACCCACGTGGTCTTCGGTTAGACTAAAAGAAAACCCTCGACACGGTGACTCTCCAATAGCCTAATCCTACATATGGACCGGGAATTCCATTGTTTCAAGCATGCAAGAAAGGGGGGGAAAAAGATGGGGGATTAAAATAGAAGAAAACCCAAGTGGGTTATGAGAGAGAATAGAGGGGGGAAGATGCGTAAATGTAAATAAGAAGCCTACCTTGTGTCTTCTTTATTTTGCTTAGTTTTGCATGCTTTGCTTGTGGTCTTCACTTCAGTCTTCGTCTTGATCTTCGCCTTGATCCTCAAGTGTTTGCTTCGATCTTCAAGAACTTCAGATTGCAGCACTTCAAGTCTTTAATGGAGGGTTGGAGGCTAGTGTATGAGTATATGAGAGTGTATAGGAGTGTATGAGGGTGTATATGAGGCTAGGGTTTGTGTATGGAGGCTAGGGTTTGGAAAACCTAAGTAGATTAGGGTTTAGAGAGGCTACGAGCTCTTTATATCAAAAATTAGAGTTTTTAGACTGAGTTTGCAGACCTCTTTCATGCTGGAGGAGGCTCTGTATTTATAGAGAGCAGAATCACTTGGCGCCTGTTGCAGTGGCGCTAGGGCCAATTTCCTGTTGGAGCCACTCCTAGTGGCGCCATGCCATTTTTTGGCTTGGCGCCACTAGTAGTGGCGCCAGCAACTTAGGAAAGTTCATTAAGTCGGCAAGCAACGTATCTTTGGAAGATTTGGGCACCTATACTAGTGACTACCATGTAATTTTTAGTCTGGCTTCACTAGGAGTGACTCTGGCAAGCCCGGGAAGGACTTAAGGGACCAGGAATGGCCCAAAAGGCCAAAAAAGGACAAGAACACTTAAAACAGTGTCCTAGAGGTAGTGGACTTGAAAAAGGATGATAAGATTTGTTGGAAAGGTTGACCGGGCCATTAGGGGCAAAACAGTCAACTAGATAGGAAAGCTGCCGGGACGGACTCAGAATGTCCTGGAAGAAGACTCGAGATTTTAGAAACATTATTTAGAATGTTCCCAAAGGCTATCAGCTTAATACCCAGAGCCGGTGTAGCTAGAAAAAGGCGACCGACCCACCAAGGACAAAACAGTCATTTTACACCGGGTTTACCGAAACTGACTCGAAATGATCTGGAAAGATAATAGAAGGTTGAGAACACTATAAGAAGCATTCTCGGGAGGTTGCTGGTTTGATAGCCAGAGCCGGTGTGGTCCCCGGAGCATTCGGATGCCTAAGGGCAAAATGGTTATCTTGACCGGAAAGTCTTGGAACTGGCCCGAAACTGACTAGAAGGCACCTAATCATGCCGGATCATCTCTAAGATGATCTTGGAAGGGGTGGACTTACCATTCTAAGGACTCAGGTGTGTTCTCGAGAAACGTGCAGAAAAATGGCCCTAGGGGCAGTTTGGTCATTTTTCACCGAAGTGGACTAGAAGGCACTGGTGTTGACCTTGGTTTTTAGTGTTTTTGCCACTTTGACGGCAGTTTCGTGATATAGGGGTTTGTTGGCAATTCCCTATATCAACCTACTTGTGAGTATTTTCGCTACTCTGACAGTTGCGGTGTTTACTAGTACTTCTGCTACTTTGACGGTTCGCGATCATTCCCGAGACTGCCTGATCTCAAGAAGTTACTAAAGGGACTTAGTGCCTGAGAATCAATTTTCTCGAAAAGTGTGCCGAAATGGACATTTCTGCATTGGCAGGTTAGCAGGTGTCAAAGGTGGACTGTTCTACCATCTAGGAGACTTGGGATCTCCTCCCAGTCGACAGGTTTAAAGGGACTTACCGTTCCAAAGAAACTTTTTTCGAAAAACGTGCCGGATTGGATAGACTTATCGTCTTGAGAAATCAGCTTTCTCGAGAGAAGGATTGGAATTGAAATTAGAAAAAGGGTTAGAAAGGGGACTTACCGTCTTTGAAAAGACGTACCTATTGGAATTGGAAAGGGGATTTACCATTTTCGGAAATATGCGCCTATTGGAATATGGAAAGGGTACTTATCATCTTCGGAAAGACGCGCCTAATTTGGGAATTGAAAGGGGAACTTACCATCTTCGGAAAGACGCACTTAACTTGGAATTAAAAAGGGGACTTATCGTCTTCGGAAAGACGCGCCCAATGGAATTTGGAAAAGGGACTTACCGTCTCCGGAAAGACGTGTCTGATTTGGAATTAGAAAGGGGACTTATCGTCTCCAGAAAGACGTGCCTGATTTGGAATTGGAAAAGGGACTTACCGTCTTTGGAAAGACGTGCTTGGTTTAAAATTTGGACCAAACAATGCCCCTAAGGGCATTTCGGTCATTTTGCCTCTATTTGAGTCTGGTGGGCCCGCGAAGCGATAGATAGACGAGATTAGACTAGAATGATTCATAAGCAACAAGAGATGATATCACTTAAGAGTAAGAATTTTAGCAAAGGTAATTTGCATAGTTCACCAATCATCATTCTGAAAGGTGCATCGTGCATCATAAAGGGGCTAAAATACTAAGACCAAACCCTCCTCACCATACAGCCTCACCAATCTGACATAAACTTGGTTGTCGAAGCTTTACCCTATTTTTCTCACTACCGCCTTGTTCTCACCCTTTCGCTCGAGCCTGAACCCATGGTTGCCATGGCCATCACACCTCAAACTGACACCCGAAGGGCTATGCGACCTCCCTTACCTGTGATTCTACCAAAGAAACCAAGTGTCCCCACCACCCTACCCATCCTTACAAACCCTCCATCCACAATGATCCATTTACTAATATTCCCAAAGGTAGCTCTCTCTGTTGTGACCCAGTTGCCAATACCCACACTCTATAGTGTCCCATGGAATTATCCTCCTAACAAAGTTTAAAGCACTGAAAAACCTATGGCCAGGGATAGCCTGGTCTAGACAATGTTACATATCTGCTGAAGTAAAAAAGAAGAGGAAAGGGAAAGACAAAGAGGGTGAAAGCTCTAACCTACCAAGAGATAAAGAAGTATCAGAATTCACCAAAGCTCTAAGGAAGGTTGACTACGATATCATGGAATAATTGAAAGAAGTCCTAACCTACATCTCCATGTTAGGCCTATTACTCACCTTTGAAATGTATAGGGATGCTCTCCTTAGGATTATTAAAGATGCCTATATACCTGAAAGCATCACACCGGACAACTTTCATAATTCAGTGAATCACGTCATGGCCCCAAATATCATTACCTTTTCTGATGATGAGATCCTAGCTGACGGGATGGGACAGGATAAATTTATGCTATGCATGTGACTACAAAAATAAGAGGGAAGATGGTGTCAAAAGTATTAATAAATAATGGATCAACCCTGAATGTTTGCCCGCATTTAACTCTAGAAAGGCTTGGAATGGATAAAACTTATTTGAATGACAACAACATAGCAATCCGCGCTTTTGATGGCTCTCGAAGAGAAACTATGGTTGAGATTGAAATACCAATCGAGATGGGGCCGGTGACCTTCACGATCAAATTTCAAGTCCTGTACATTTCGACTGTTTATAACTTATTGCTAGCATAGCCCTAGATCCATTTGGTGGGTGCAGTCCCTTCTAGCCTTCATCAAAAAGTCAAATTCATCATAGGTTCTAAGTTGATCTTCGTTTTGTCGAAAAGGAGTTCGTTGTGTACAAATTTGTTGCAATTTCACTAGACGTGTCATCAACGCCCTCCTACATCCTGCCATTTGAATACGTCACTATCATACAAAAAGAAGATTAAGTAGAGCCCAAATATTCTTAGAATTCCAAATGATAGCTCACTACTTCAAGACAAACGACTTCCATCTAGGTAAAGGCTTAGGAAAAAACTTGTAAGGGAAGCCCGAAGTCATAGAAATACCATCGGCCAAGCCTACCTTTGAATTAGAATATAAACCTCCAAAAAAGAAAGGAGAAAAGCAGTCAAGAAGAAAAGGGTTGACAGGAAAGCAACTATGGAGCTCATTGATCAATTCAATCAGTTAAATGTGGGGGAAGTAACATCTGCACCAAGTGAAAATCCAAAGCAGAGAAAAATCTAACAAGAAGAAGGAGCACCTGTTATGACAACTGATGTTGAAATGAATCAAGATGGTTTTATCCGAGTAGCCCTCCCAGGTGAGAAACTCCACAAATGGGCTAGCAAAAACATCATTTGCACCTACAAGTTTCAGTACAAAACCTGTTAGGGCAAATCCCAAAGCATCAAATTCGCCACAAGCGAATCTTCTCCTCATAAATTATTGTTTTTCTTTTCTCTTTTGTTTTTAATTTCAATAATCATGTCAAGTATATCAGATCAATAGAAAAACTCTTCTTTTTTTTTTTTGTTGATTCATTGTGCATTATTTTCTTCTCAAGGACCCTCAAATCCAACATCTTGCTCAGCTAACCCAAAGAATGCCAATCATGACAAACAATGACTTTGACACTGAATTTGACTATCAGCATTTGGGAATTGAACTAGATGTGAACTATACAGATGAAATACTTGAAGAAATTTGAGAACAAGTAAAAAGACTTGAAAACCACAGCACCCCAAACATTGAGGAAATAGAAACAGTTAACATGGGAAATGAGGAGGACCCTAAGGTACTCAAGATTGGCATAGGTTTAGATCAATGACAGCGCAAAGAACTATTATCTACATACCTTGACATTTTTGCCTGGTCTTACAAAGACATTCCAAGGCTAGAAGAATCAATTGTTGAGCATAGATTTCCCTTGAACTCGCAAGTGAGGCCTTACAAGTGGAAGTTGAGGAGGCTCAAGCCGGAGTGGAGTCTAAAAATAAAAGAAGAAATAATCAAACAATTCCAAGTAGGATTTTTGTAAGTGGTAAAGTACCCTCAATGGCTGGCTAATATTGTCCCTGTTCCCAATAAAGACGGCAAAGTAAGGATGTGTATCGACTTTCGAGACCTCAATAAAGCCAACCCAAAGGATGATTTCCCCCTGCCACACATAGACCTTGTTGATAACATAGCTGGTCATGAAATATTCTCTTTTGTGTATGGTTTTTCAGGATACAACCAAATCAAGCTTGTCGAGGATGACAGAGAAAAGATTGCCTTTATTACTCCCTGGGGAGTATACTGTTACAAAGTTATGCAATTTGGGTTTCACAACGTAAGGGCAACTTACCAAAAGGCCATGGTAACTTTGTCCCATGACATAATACATCATGAATTGGAAGTTTATGTAGATGATATGATTGTTAAATCTATACAACAGGAAGACCACCTGCTTAACTTAAAAAAAGTATTTGATCGGCTTCACAAATATCAACTCAAGTTGAACCCTTCCAAGTGCACATTCGGGGTGTCCTCAGGAAAGTTGCTGGGATTTGTAGTCAATGAGAAAGGAATAGAGATCGATCTTGCAAAAGTCAAGTTTATTGTTGAAATGCCACCCCCAAAAGGGAAAAAATAGATCCAATCTTTCTTGAAAAAGTTAAATTTCATTAGCAGGTTCATAGCTCAAAATACTCATCTCTGCGAGCTTGTATTTAAACTTCTCAAGAAAAACGTTCCAAAAGAATGGGATGATGATTGCCAAGAAGCCTTTGAGAGAATCAAAGAATACCTCTAAAGTCCTCCGATCTTAATAGCACCCACTCCCAGGCGCCATTTGTTGATGTACATGACATTTTTAGATACTTTCAAAGGATGTGTTTTGGGGAAGCATGACGATACGTGGAAGAAGGAGCCAGGCATCTATTACCTCAATAAGAAATTCCTGCCATATGAAACGAAGTACTCTAACCTTAAGAAAATTGATTGTGCACGAGCTTGGGTAGCTCAGAGGCTTCAGCATTACATGCTCTATCATACAACTTTCATCATCTCCCAAATGGACCCAATCAAATATATTTTTGAGAAGCCAACCCTATCAACCCAAATTACACAGTGGCACTTGATCCTATCAGAGTTCGATATCGTATTCACCACTTGCAAAGTAGTCAAGGGGCAGGTGATAGCTGATTACCTTGTTGAAAACCCCATCAATGATTTTATCGAGCCATGGAATCCCAATTATTAGATAAGGATATCCTGTGCACCAAGAGTGTGGTTAAAGGAAAAATAAAACCCAAGTGGAAAATGTACTTTGAAGGAGCCTCCAACAAACAAAGAGCTGGGATTGGGGCAGTGGTAGTATCAGAAGCTGGCAGTCATTATCCCATCATGGTTAAATTGAAATTGGAACCCTGCACCAACAATATTGCTGATTACAAGGCTTGCATTCTCAGATTAAGGTTAGCATTGGAAATAAAGATTGATGAACTAGTTGTCTTCAGTGATTTTGACCTCATTATTCAGCAGTCCAAAGAGGTATATCAAACTTGAGACACTAAAATCTCCCCATACCACTAACATATCAAAGAGGTGCGTCAACTATTCAAAAGCATAAACTTTCATCACAGACCCTGAATAGAGAATAATTTTGCTGATGCACTAGCCACTCTGACTGCAGCAATCAAGGTTGATGGAGGCACAAAAATATATTCTCTCCAGATTTTTACCAGAGGCACCCCCTCTTATTGCCTCCATACAATAGCTTAGCTTGATGTGTAGCCATGGTTCTATGATCTTCAAAGATATGTCCAGGAAAGGGCATTCCTCAATTCAGCCTCTCACCAATATAGGAAGACCATCTACTGCTTGGTAGTACACTATTTTATGGCTGGAAATGAGCTTTTCAAAAGATCCTTATATGGCCGACTGAAATGCGTCAATTTTGTTGAAGCGAAAGTCATCGTGGAAGAAGTATACGAAGGGGTTTGTAGTTCTCACATGAATGGCCATAATCATGCCAAAAAAATCGTTTGAACAGGGTGTTACTTGACAACCATGAAGTCAGATTGCACCAGATATGTTCTCCAATATTACAAATGTCAAATACACGGAGACAAAATTAAAGCACCACCCACAGAACTCCACTCTATGTCAACTCCTTGGCCTTTCTCAATGTGGGGGATATGTATGATTTGCCTAATCACCCCTAAAGCTTCTAATGGCCATCGTTTTATCTTGGTTGCCATCGACTACTTCACTAAATGGGTGGAAGTAGACTTTTATGTTCATGTTACCAAGAAGGTCGTGGAAAAGTTCATAAGGTGCCACATCATCTGCTGATACGGGATTCCTGAGTCTTTCATCACTGACAATGCTTCTAACCTAAATAATAAGGTAATAACTAGATTGTGCCAAAGGTTTCTCACCACTCACCGAAATTCTATCACCTATCGACCTTAGATGAATGGAGCAGTGGAGGCAGCCAACAAAAACATCGAAAGAATCTTTCAAAAATGATTGACAACTACAGAGATTGGCATGAGAAGCACCCTTTTACACTAATGGCTTGCCAAACTACTATGAGATTTTCTGCTAGAGGTACTCCCTACGAGTTAGTCTATGGTACAGAAGTAGTCCTCCCTATTGAAATTGAGATTCCTTTCTTGAGAGTTTTAATGGAGACCAAATTGGATGAAGCTGAATGGATCAGTGACCAATACACTTAACTCTGCTTACTGGATGAAAAACGGTTAGCAAAAGTTTACCATGCCTAGTGCTACAAAAGGTGAATGGCTAGAGCTTTTGATAAGAAAGTGCGGCCACAATCATTCCAACCTAGAGATTTAGTTTTGAGGAAGATATTCCCCCACCAAGAGGAAGCACAAGGGAAGTTCGCCCCAAATTATGAAGGGCCGTTTCTAGTTAAGAAAGTCCTATCCGGAGGAGCTCTCATTTTGGAAGAAATGGATGGTTGTGAATTCCCTAACCATTGAACTCTGATGCAATCAAGCGATACTATGAGTGATTTAAAATTTGGATTCCCGTATTCTGTTTGGAAGCAATAAAACTCACTCCTCTCAATCTCTAAAGCACGGTCATAATTGCATTAGCAAAACTCTATGGACTAAGCAATTTAAAATTGAAATGAAGGAATGCCTTCATTCTCACTACTATATATTCAAAAAATAACCTTTGATAAACCACTTGAGCCAGTAACTTTTCTTCCTAAAAGAAACCCTCAACCTAGTGATCACCACCCATAATGGGTCAGAATAAAGCACAGAGGAAATGTATCCAAGCAAGAAGGATTGTAAAAAAAAAAAAAGAAAAAAAAAGGAAAAAGGATATTGCAATGGTAGGACACAAAACAGAAACACAAAGCTAAAAAGTAATAACAAGTACTAGTTGATTGAAACTTTCAAAGGTGTTCACAAGCATCAAAACTCAAGTAGAGTGATAGGGTTGAGCCTCCATCCTTTCTTTATAAAATAGCCCACATCACGAATCCTAGTCAAAAGTCCTCTCAGATCCAAGTTAAATTGCTTAGTTCAAATGAGCTCACGGAAGTACAGCCTTGCCGAAGAGAGCTAAAAGATACCTCAAACATTATTCAAGAGCTTCTTAAAGGAAACGAATAACCTAGATAAAAAATAAAAAAAAAAGAAGAGGAAGCATATTCTTGAGGATGCGGTGAAAACCCAAAAGGCCGCTGTAGGTAAAAAAGTAGGGTTGTGGCAGGACACAAAACTGTCAACCTTGGTGAAAACCTACAAAGGCTCCTTGGCGTAAAAATGACAAAGCTGGGACTGGTGAAAACCCCATGGGCGCTAGTAGCAAGAATAGCCGAAAAAAAAAATGGAGCAAAGAAGGAAGTAAACAGAAATATAAACATTCCCAGAAGTCACAAGTGGGCAGAAACAGTTGATAGCTCAAAGGGTGTCCTGAAAAGCATTCGCTGGGTTAGCCAAGCTAAGGTCAAGGAAACAGAGGGCTCTCTCATAAGACAATAATCCAATCAAAGCATCAAACAATGGGGAGTAATTTTCATTTATATTTCGCAAATATATATACGCTAATCATGCAGGAAAAGCATCCCAATCATGCAATAAAGGAAAAGAACTATCAACCCACATAAGAAAAATACTAAAATGAAATTTGTCTCTTTGTAAATGCAAGTGTCAAAAATCTAAAAATGAATTAGGAACAAGGAGCAAAAATATAACGCTTCTCGTTATTATCATAAGAAGAATCGACCAAGGTAGGATCCATCAGCTCACCACCTACATCATCAATAGGAGAAGCACTAGAAGAAGCACTTACCGCCGTTAAGCCAAGCTTACCCTGCTCATAATTTACACACCTAGCGAAAAGCACATCCTTCTCCCAAGTAAGAGACTAAACCATCTCCCTCAGAGATTGAGCCTTAACAGTATCATCCTCCGGAAGAACAGAAATGTCTGGGGCACCACGCAATCGCTTCTATCCCCATGCAGTACTCAAAGGTAGACTATCATGTGTCGATATGGCCACTGCTAGCTACATCTCTAGAGAAGCCACCTTAGCATCCCTCGCCCTCAATCGGTCACATAACACCTGTATCAGTCTTTTATTTTATCGCCTGTGCCGATGCCCCTGAACAACCATAGCCATCAAGAAGTTTGTGTATCCCACTATGGGTAGAGGAGTCTAAAAAAGTAGATTCCCGAGCCTACTAGGTCCTAACACATACCGGCGAAACCAATAATGGTAATTTTTAGTCTCGATGGGCACGTCATCATCCACGTGGGGAAGCAAGGATCACCACATGTCCATAACCCTCTCTACCAATGCTCTTGGGATCACTACCTTAAAGACCAAGCTAAACTCTACTGCTAATGCTACATAGGGGATGTCCTGACTTCTGCCAAACTGCCATAAGAATTGAATCCCAAAGAAAGTGGTAATACCTTGCAAATCTGCCAAAGGTATGAAGGCCCTCTCAGAAGGTCATACTCTCAAGTAGTACCTGCTAATCAACCTTGTATACCACTTGACCGTGTCAAACTCTTGTCCAGAAGATAGTCGGCCCATGCTGTAGCAGTCTATGGGAACCTCTTGCCATCCATGATATCTCTCTAGGACCTCACCAAAGAATATATATGATCAAGCTCGAGGTACCATGCATGCTGAAATAAGGGAGTAACAAAATAAGTGCCCGATCAAGCAAAGCTGGAAGAGTGTAGCGCACCGCATGAAAATGAATATCGACCCCTTGCTGGAATCTAGTAAAACTAATATAGGTCCCTCTCATAACCATAGGGGCATATGATCGCCTTTCACGAATCCTGGCAACCAATGCACATAGTCGATAGTTGATCTGTGCATCTCCTGTAGGGATCATCAAGAAGCTCAAAAGAAGCAAAGATAGGGCTACCATGTGAGAAATGGACCAATCCTGAGAAGTATGCCAATCGCTCGAATGAACTCTTATGCCCGTCACAAACTCAAGGTGGGAAAATAAGAACTCTGTTGGACCATAAGGAAACTGGGGTAGGAGGTTAAAAGAGAGAACGACCCGTTGGAATCCAAGTTGAGGAAAGACAACTAAGATGCAACCATCAGGAAAGAAAGGACCCACAATGTCAACCGAATCATCTCGAAAACCAAGGAGAAAACCATACTTGTGAGTACTTGGAGTAAGCTCACATTCCTCCAAGCAGAAAAGAGACAAGTTAGGTTGCCAAAAGGGAACCACCACCTCTGTGAATCCCAAAATGAGCTGCACCGATAGGAGCGAAGCAACACGACCAAAGGACCGGCGAAAGATGTCCTGTTCATCCAGAGGATACCCGTCATACCAAGCCCTTAGTCGGTCCAAAATAGTGTCTGCCATCCTGAAACGTAGATCAAGGTAAAAGACATCAATATATAATATATGCAATTCAAGAGAAAAGTGGTACAGAAAAAGAACACAAAGAAAAAGAAAGAATGACACAAATTTTGTTACTTCTAGTAAAATCTATTATCTGGTTTATTCAATTTTTTCCTTCAAAAGTTTATCTTCAAAATCAATTCCTAAGGTTCTTAACCTTCTCTTTCCATAGTTATTTCAAATTCTAAATCCAAAAGTCTATTTCAAAATCAATATCCAAAGTTAATGTCAAAATCAAATCTCAAAGTTTCATTCCAAGATCCATTTCAAAGGTTTTTCTAAACTTTTCCTCAAAAGTTTATTCAAAGTCTATTTTCAAAAGGTTTCCTAAACTTTTCCTTCCAAAGTTTTATCAATTTCTAGGTCTCTCTAAACTTTTCCTTCAAAATTTTTATTCCAAATCCATTTTAAGGGTTTTCTAAACTTTTTCTTCAAAAGTTTTATTCAAAATCCATTTTCAAAGGTTTTTCTAAACTTTTCTTCAAAAATTTTTACTCTAAGACACGCCCGAGTTTCTCGGGGTCTTCTCTGCCAAAAAAGCCCCATTCTCGAACGTTTTACATCTTTTTCCTTCAAAAAGACTTTATTTAAAAAATTTCTAACTACTTTCCTAATTTGAAAAAATTTGGGTAAAGTCCCGTTTGCAAATGGTCCCTACACTGCCCAAAATTCTACAATAGAACATAAACCGTGTACCCCCCAGTACCACAAACACAAAACAATCCGTGCACATTTTCAAGGGTTTCGAATTTTTCAACAAGCATTCTATTTTTAAAAAATTCAAGCATTTTCAAAATGCTCACATAATCATTCAAAGATATTTCAAATATTTTCTAAAATATTCTTATATTTTTCTAAGTATCAAACACGAACAATTCCATCAATTTTTCAATTTTCCTTATTTTTCAAGCAGTTTTTTATTTTTCAAAAAATCAAAAAATTCATTAAGTTTTCAAAAATCATGAAACCTCATATGGTTATTTAACATATTTTTCTAAGGCACTTGGTACAAAATCTAGCCAAAAAATGCAATAGCCAAAGTTGTTGGAGCAAATTTTCAATTCCTACAGAAACCTCTTTTTTATAAACATGTAAAACTACTCAAACTCAATTGAACGGGCATCAAAATGTAGAAACGACATCACCAGAGTGCTCAAAATGCATCAAAACATTAATTTTGACTATTCACATGACTCAAATGGAGTTCTACACATCAAGATTAACACAAAACAAAAAACTCACCTTTTGAAGTTCTCTGGTGAAATCTTCTTCTCCGGTGACTATTCTGGCGAGGGTGACTATTTCTGGAAACTCTCTGACATCCCTTAAACTTACTCTTGCAATGCTTAATGGTCCTTCCTTGTAAAAACTTTAAAAAAAAATCTATCCAAGGCCAAAAACTCTACTAAACCCGCAATCCTTAAACAAAAGGCTTTTCTGGTTTTAATTCCCAGGCCTGGCGCCACTACTAGTGGCGCCAAGGCAATTTTATGCCTAGTGGCGCCACAGGCCAATTTTAGCCAGTTTGGCCTTTTTGCTCACCAAAATCAGATTTCAAACGCCCCCTTGGGCCAATATGCAATTTCCAAGCTCCAGTCTTTGAAAATTTCCAATTCTAATATCTCCGATCGCCTCGTGGTCAACATGGGACCCTTATTTTATTATGTTTGGCATTCGACAAGCAAAGACAGAAAAGAAGGGTAGCTGTAAGCAACCTATTTTTGCCCACTCGGCAATTTCGGCCCGACCGAACTCACATTCAAACCGACACAGACAAATTCAAGCTTTAACCGGCTTTCCAGACTCAATCATGTCAATCAACCGCTTCGTAGGCCCACCTGCCCCAATAGAAGCAAAATGACCAAAATGCTATTTGGGTATTGCTCTGTCCATTTCCATTTGGTATGTCTTCTTAAAGACGGTAAGTCCCTATTTTGACATCAACTCCAATTCCAATTCCAATTTCAGTCTAAGCCAATCCAACTCAATTTGGCCTATCTTTTAAGAAAGTTGATCTCTCAAACAATAAATCCATCCACCATGACACATTTATTGAGAAAACTTCTTGAAACAGTAAGTCCCTTCAAACCTATCAACCGGGACAGAACCCAAGTCCTTGAGATGGTAGAGCGGTTCACTTCTGGCACCTACTAACCCACCAACGTAGAATGTTCACTATTTGGAATGTCGATTGGGAAAGTAACTAAGGCTCTGAGAAAAGAAGACCATTCAATAGCTTCCAAAGATCAGATAGTCTCTGAATGAACACATATCGTTAGAGTGGCGAAAACACTCATAAACATAGCAGCTGTCAGAGTGGCGAAAACACTCGCAAACAGGTTGACATTGAGAATTGTTAACTAACCCCCTATGTCACGGGATTGAACAAGCCTCTTCGCCGTGACACGTTTACTAAAGGATGGGATACCTTTGTAAACCAACTCATCACACACCATTAGAGTAACGGAAACACTCAAAACCTAGGTCAATACTAGTGCCTGCTAGCCCATTCTAGTGAAAAATAATCAAATTGCCCTTTAGGCCCTTCTAGCATGTTTTTGGAGAAAGCACCTAAGACCTTAGAGCGGTAAGTCCATCTTTCCAAGATTATTCTAAAGATAATCTGACACATTTAAGTGCCTTCTAGTCAGTCAGTTTTGAATCAATTCTGAGACAATCCGGTCAAAATGACCATTTTGCCCCTAGGTATCCGATTGCCTCTAAAAACTACACTGGCTTTGGGTATTAAACCAGCTATCTTCTAAGGATGCTTTTAACAGTATTTCCAATCTTCTAGTACGCTTTTGAATCATTCTGAGTTCATTCTAGTAAACCTGATGCAAAATGACCGTTTTGTCCCTAGTAAGCTGTTCACTCTCTTCAACCACACTGGCTTTCGTTGTCAATCTAGTTACTTTTAGGACACTCTCTTAGAGATACCTATCCATTCACGGCCTTCCGGATCATTCCTAGACTTTTCGAAGTTACTCCTAGTGGAGCTAAGCTTAAAAATGCATGGTAGTTGCTAGGACAGACAACCAAATCTTCTACCTTGCTTCCTAATGGTCAAAAGATCTATTTCTTATAGCTTTAAAACATTCCTAAGTGGTTTGGCTGGCTCCACTAGTAGTGGCGCCAAGTCAAAAACTAGCCTAGAGTGGCGCTAAGACAAAAAAAAGCCGAGTGCTACTGTAACAGTCACCAGGGCCAACTCCAATTGCCTATAAATATAGTGTTGCGCCCAGATTTTTCACACTTGAGGGATACACATAAAAGCCGAAAAAATAATGTACTCTCTTGTTAGAACTCATCCTCCTAGAAGAATGAGTGCGACTAGGTTTGAATTGAAAATAGATTTGAATAAAGGGCTTTTGGAAAACAATTCGGAGTCGTCACCTAACTTGATTAAGGTGAGTTAGGTCACCTAAAAACTAAGCACAATCCGAAGACTACACTTAGGGTTTTTGAAAATGATTTTGAAAATACCTCCTCAAGAGAGGGTTTTTAAGAAAATAGGTTATTTGGCAACCATTAGAAAATATTTAAGCTCTTTTTTGAAAATAACTCCGTTTTGGTCTTTCGAAAACAGTGATCCTAGGTTTGAAGGTTGGTTACATGTAGAGAAGACACATTAAGCCATCACCCTACCTCGCCCTTGCGGTACCTACATGTCTATTTACCCTAGATTCACCTATGAGAGTCTTCAACTAACAAATGTCCAATCATATCCACTTTAGAAAATATTTTTTAAAAGAATCATGCATGACATGCAAGTGCAAAAAAAGAGAGTTGGAAAATAGATTTGAAAAAAAATTGATTTGATTTTGAAAAAGAGATTCGAAAAGATAGATTTGAAATTGGAAAATTTTAGAAATTGAAAATAAAAATTTGAAAACAGACTTTTGGAATTGAAAACTTGAAATAGATTATGGAATTGGAGATTTGAAAAGAGTGATGGAAATAGAAGCTTGAAAAAGATTGTGGAATTGAAAATTTGAAAAAGGTTGTGACCGCACCCATGAGGGTTGTTTATGTATCCTTTTTGAGGAATCAGGTCAATCATAGTTCAGATAAGAGTCTGATAGAAAATAGAAGGTTTGATTGAAAAAAGAAATTGAATTGGAATTTTGATTGGAAAATTGAGAGATTGAACTTTGATTGGAAGATTTGAAAAGATTTGATTTGAACTTAGAATAGAATATTAGAAATTGGAATTTGGAATTAGAAATATTAGACTTTGATTTGGAAAGATAGAACTTGGAGGAAAGATTTGGACTTATTTTGGAAAGATAAGATTTAAAAAGGACTTGAGATTAAGAAAGACTTGACTCAAATGTTGGACTTGGAAGATTAAGGAAGGATTGAATTTAGGAAAGATTCGAATTGGGAAAGTTTCAAAATAGGAAAGTTTCATTTTAGGAAAGCTTTGGAATTAGAAAGTTTTTGTTTTAAGAAAGTATTGAAATTGGAAAGTTTTGAAATAGGAAAGATTTGAAAGTTGGAAAGTTTAGAATTTAGAAAGTTTTAGATTTGGAAAGATTTGAAGTTTAGGGAAGTTTAGAATTTTAGAAAGATTCAAAGTTTGAGTTTTGAAAATTTTGAAATTTGGAAAGGTTTGAGTTTAAGAAAGATTTGGAAGCTTAGATTTGGAAAGTTTAACTTTGGAAAGGTGTGGAATTTAGGAAATGGTTGAATTAGGAAAGATTTGGGTTTGGAATGATTGAGATTCCTATTTCCTAAAACAAAGGATTGGATCTTATTTCTAAAAGAGATATTTTGATTTTGTTTCCAAAAACGGAGGATAGGATCTAGTTTTCTAAACGGGAAGATTGGACTTGGTTTCCTAAAGGGAAGATTGGATTTAGTTTCCTAAAGGGAAGATGATGTTTTAGAAACCCTAGATTTGGAAGACCATAGTTTTGACGTAGAAAAGAGGTTTTTGGAAACTTATGATTTTTGATGTAAAAGGGGAGATTTTGAAAACCTAGGTTTTAAGGCAAGATTGAAAATCATGTTGTTGGGAAGGAAAATTAGAGTTTCTTAATCGTGGGTTCTGGGGCTTGACTTGGGCTCTAAGGAAGAAGATCTTGGAAAGTGAGTTTTTAGAAAGGGAGATTTTTGGAAGACAATTCTAGTGAGGAGTTTTTAGAAAATGAATTTTGAAGAGAGAGTTTTTAGAAAGTAAAACTTTGAGACAGTTTTTGGAAAGAGATTTTAGGAAAGATATTTTTGGAAAGAGAAGTTAGGAAAGAGACTTAAGGAGCGTTTTTAGAAAGTGAGCTTTGGGGAGAGTGTTTTGGAAAGAAGTTTGAAAAAGGAGTTTTTGAAAATAATTTTGGAAAGGTGATTGGAGAGAGTTTTTAGAAAGTATGTTGGAAAAGAGATTTTTTAGAAAGAAAGATTTAAAAAGGGCGTTTTTGAAAAGTCCATAAAAACATCTCACTTTCCTAAGGCAATTCTAACCATAAGAAGGCTAGAACCGCTTTTAGGATAGTGGTTTTGAAAACAACAAAGATTTTGAAAATATAGACCATATTGGTCACTTTAAATGTAACACTTTCCGAAAGCAATCCTAACCATGAAAAGGCTAGAATCACCCTAGGGTTGTAATTTTGTTGCAAGTTTTGAAAAAGAAGATTTTGTTGCAAGTTTGAAAACGATGTTAATGCAAGTTTTGAAAATGAGTTTGAAAACGAATTTTGGAAGAATGTAAGATCATGATATGCACAATGCAAGTTGGGGTTGTGAACATACAAGGTTAAAGGCTGCACCACATACCGTTTTTGAGCTATGTGATTGGGGCTTTCGAGAAGCAATCTCTCCGATCAGACTGTACTGATGGAAAGTGCTTTGAAAATACTTTCGAGAATTTCTTAATTTGACGGTGCATTATAATTAATGAATTGGCAAAAAAGACAACCTTGGCAGAGCGTTTGTGAGATGCTCCAAGGGTTATTGAAAGTGGCAGTTTTTGAGCCATGCGATCGGGGGCTTCGGGAAGCGATCTATTCAATCAAGCCGTATTGTTGGAAAGGCCTATGGCCAAGCTTTTAGGAATTCTCTAATTTATACATTTTTCAAGGCATTTGACAGTGCGTTATAACCAAGGAATCGGGAGAAAAGACAACCTTAACAGAGCGTTTACGAGACGTTCTAGGTGACTTTCATTGAGTTGAAAGTGTTTAGAGCCATGGGACCTACCTTGGGTTAAATGGGGGCATATGATAAGATCTTCGGTTGGATACTCAGCGCCGGTGTGGTTTGGGGGCGCACTTGTGCCACCGGGGCAAAATGGTCATTTTGACCAGAATTGGTCGGAAGGGTTAAGATGGATTGGAATGGTATATGAAATGTGCTTGGACTGTTCGAGGATGGTCCTGAAAGATATTTTCATTGTTTGGTAGGATTTGTATTGTATTGGGGCGTCTAGGGGCAAACTGGTCATTTTGATAGGAATTTTGCCAGAGCGGGACCGGAATTGCTCAAGATGGCATATTTAGTACGCCTAACTGTCTAGGAACACTTTGGAAAGGTAGACTTTTCATCTTGAGAGATTTTAAACTTTCTTAATACGTGTCTGGAAGCCCAAGGGGCAGGTTTGGTAATTTTTCAACGAGTCAGGCTAGCAGGCGCTCGTGTTAACCTAAGTATTGGTTCCCGAGACCGCTCGGTCTAGGAAAGCCACTTATGTGGTGTTGGTCCCTGAGATCACCTAGTCTCAGAGAGTTACCTATAGGGTGCTATTGGTTCCTGAGATCGCTTGATATCAGAAAGCTACTTGTAAGATGGTGTTGGTCCCCAAGATCGCCTGATCTTGGAGAACTACCGGATGATGGACATTCTACATTAGCAGGCTAGCAGGCATCAGAAGTGAACCATTTGGAATTTGATAAGGTGTTGGTCCTCGAGATCACCCGATCTCGAGAAGCTACCTAGATGGCGTTGGTTCCTGAGACCGACCGATCTCGGAAAGCTGCTTGGATGGCATTGGTTCTTGAGACCGCTCGATCTTGGGAATTTGCTTGGAGTGCCTAAGGGTAATATGGTCTTTTTAACTTCAATTAAGCTTTATGGGTCTGAAAAGCGACCAGTTGATTGGATTGGAATTTGAAAGAGCCGACTCGGGCTCACATGTGTTGTGATGTTTAAAAACTGGATCCAGTCAGGCTAGAGATTGCTGAGCGGGCAAAAATAAGGTGCTTACACCCATGTCAGCAACGGTAGCGTAAGGCATTCAAATGGGTTTAATAAGTATTCGAGTACTGATCTAGTTTCTATATACGCTTAACAGTGCCTTGTTTTTCTTCACAGCTACATAAGGCAATTTTGCCGAATTTGGGAGTAGTTTTTCAATTTCTTAGATGTTGTATTAGGTTAAGCTTTATGTTGAGAGCATTTTAGAGAGAAAAAGTAGAGATTTTAATATAGTTCTTCAAGTTCTTATATTCAAGCACTAGATTTACAATTGTAATGTAGTTTCTTACTATTTCAATGGAATTTATCATGGAATCTAGGACCTAAACTCTCTATTGAATGCAATTGTGAATATTAACCTATGTTTCTCAAGCTTTCAAAGGGGGTAACTTGGAATTCAATGATTTGTCTTCTAGGAGTTTAATTTATTGTTATTGAATTCTATATCTATTAGAAAACTTGTATTCTTACATAGATTTGGTAACTTCTATGCACATTCTTAGGTTTGGTATATAGATTACACAACTTGATAGTACGATTACATGTTTCTCAAATTGAATTCAATTCTAGAGTCAAATTATAATGAAACACCATCTAGGATGGGTTTTGTTTATTAGTTTCTTAGGTTTTTCTATGTTTTCTTTGTTTTAGCAGGCTTGTACAATTTTCTTGTCTTGAATCTTTTTGAAAAATAGCATTATCGTTCGAACAGGGTAGCCCTTCGTTCGCACGGGCATTTGTATGTATAGGGATGGCGTGCGAATGGGCCTTCGAACAAATACGTCGTCCATTTGAACGACCACTTCAGCAACAGTTGGGTGTCCAAGTAGCTTTTATTATCGAGCGTTCGAAGGCTTGAGCAACGTTTAAATGGGACAACTATCCCATTTGAACAGAGCGCAAGCCCGCTAACAGTTGCGAGGGGTGCTTGAACGGGTTTAATGAGCATTTGAACGCTAATATAGTTTCTATATAAGGGCATCTGAACCCTTGACTAGTTTCTCTATAAGGGTGTCCGAACCTTTGACTTGCTTTTATATAAGGGTGTCCGAACCTTTGACTTGCTTCTATAAGGGTGTCTAACACCTTGACTTGTTTCTTTATAAGGGTGTTTGAACCCTTGACTTGAGTGTTTGAATGCTCTATTTTGAGAGATTTTGAAAGGGAGAGAACTTCTGAAGAGCAGAGAGGCCCTACCAACGACCAGCCAGAGTCCCAACCTTTCGAGGTTCGCATTCCCACCTGTCCCTAGTTATTCCATGAGCCATGTCTTAGTTAATTATTGTTTATAGTTGTTAGAGGGTTAGGTTGCCTTAGTTTTTTCTCGAGTATTATTCGATGGTAGGTAGAGGTTAGGCCCCGGGTGAAGGAGCCATTGTACTAGTAAGAGGTCAACTAAGTAGAGGTTAGACTGGTAGTGGTAGGGGCTGGGGCCAACCCGAGCCCCTGTTTTATGATGAGACATGATTCTCAAGGCCTAGACCGCTTTTGAGGAGTTATGGAGTCAGATGGGGATTGTGCTGGAGAGGCGATGGACTCTCACATAGTATAGAGACGTCCCCTGTTGGAAGTTAGATGTATTAATTGAGAGGCAGTGGCTAGGGTTGGCCAGATTTAGAGGTTAGTATGGTTTCACACTGGTTACTGAATTCATGGCCAACATTTCTTACTCCTCGAACACTCCGGGGCATAAGAGTATCTTATCATGGGTCAGGGGCCATAGGGTAGTGATCACCCCAGCCACATTCGTTATATTTTTCAAGTTACCGAGCGTAGAGGAGCCCCAGTTTCATTATCTAGGAGATAGGGCTCTTGATCACGAGACTGTTGTGGCACAGGTACGTGCTTAGGGTGAGAGATAAGAGATGTCACAAGAGATTAAGAAAGCACTTGCTGTTCGCTATATGCCTCTGTTTGTATTCTCATGTTGTTTCCTTTTTTCTATCAGCAGGGTCTCTATGTGTAGTTGGCACCGGGCTCAACTTCTGTTGGCTATAGGGACGGGGAGGTCGATTGACCTACCCTGGTTGATGTTTTTAACTTTGTTTGCCGATACTACTCTTTCCATGATACAAGCGAGTATCCCAGTTGGATGTTTCGTCACATCGGTTATCCGGTTAGCAGGAGTTAGCCCTCAAGAAGATGTGATCACCACATCACCTAAGGTGCCCATTGGCTTATCATCTGAGTAGAGAGCAGTGGGGTAGCTTGAGGGCATTCAGAGGAGAGTTCAGAGGGCACAGTCGCCCCCCTCAACTTAGGTTCCACTTCAACAGGCTCATCAATAGCCTTAGGGCCAACAACAGGGGCCTTGTTTTCTGGATCTTCTACAACAGCAGATTCAGCCGATGTTGCTGCATTCTTAGGCTTTAGCTTAGATTCAAGAGCATACTGCAACTCTCAACTGGCTTTAGTAGCTCAACAGACTGCTCGTATTGAGTGGTAGACAAATTTAGCAGCCAGGATGGATGCTTAGGATGTAACTATTGGAGCTCTCATTACTCAAATGATCAAAATTCAATAGGCTCAACACGAGCACTCTAGGTTCCTCTAGGACATTGTTCAACATCTTACTCATCAACCCCCACCTTCATATGACAATGATGACTATTAGGGGTTAGAGTTTAGATACATGTTTTACATGTATTTCATTTCATCTCATGTTGTATTTAAAACTTTGATTTTGATATAGTGAACGTTTATTTTGAGCCTTATTGTATATCTTTCATTGTATTTCTTTTATGTTTGGATTGTACAGTCATAGGTGCAATATGATATTAATATCTTATGATCACTTGTGCCATTTGGTAGAGATTTGAGTACTTTATGGTCTTAGTATTATTCATTTCATTATTCTAGCACATTTTCTTATATATTCTTTATGATATCTTCTATTTTATTCATGGTGGATGTTGATTCTCTATTTCTGTGATACCATAGCAACATTTGCAAAAATGCAATTAGAGATTAGAAGATAGGAGTTTATTCATATATTTTGACTCAAGTTAATATTGATTCACTCTTTACATCTAACACATTGTGAGGTTACATCATTCATGCATTAGTAGAGGAGATTGCATCATTATACATAATCATGCTCTATAACATCATTTGTTACTATCTTATGCATTTTTATCCTTACATTAGTGGAGATTTTACCTTGTGAGCGTTAGAGCATTTATTGACTTTTGGAGTAAATTCATTTACTTAAAGATTAATTTTTCACCCTCATCTTCTTCAAGAGCTTCATTATACTTGCATTTGGTTTATGAGTTGCGTATTGATTAAGATGTTGACACTTGTACTCTATTAAGGTCTATGGTTGTGTGCTTTGGACATGATTATAGGCTCATTATCTTCTTCCGAACTACGAGTTTTATATAAGAGTTTATTGCCTCCTTTGATCTATTTTTGATACCTTTCTCCCTCTTGATTGTTGTGCAAGTTGGGGTGAGCTAAAAATGCCCCATTATTGAAAAAAAAAAAAAGATTGCTAAGAAGCAAATAAAGAGATTGATGCGGGAAGTTTAAAAAAAGAAAAAAATAGCGTTTTGTGAAGTTTGAAAATGTCAAACAAAAAAAGGAGCAATCAAAAGAAGAAAGCAAGAAAGAAAGAATAGAAAACATGGGAGATAGAAAAGAAAAAAAAAAAAAGAAAAGAAAAGTTGAAAAGGAAGTGAAGAAAAGGGCAACATATTAAGAAGAGTGTTATAAAATCAAAATGGAAAGAGTTGGAGTTGTTTAGCTATTCATCATTTCATGCTTTGATCACACATGATTTGACCTATTTCTATCCTTTTTTACCTTTACCCTTGTATATCTTCTAAACCACCTCTTTACCTTATACAGGTCTAGCTAATCCAAATTGTACTTGATTGGAGATTTCAATAGAGTACAAGTCATTATTTGTCAACTTTTTTAAATCAATGCTTAACTATGATTTTCATTAATGAAGTTATATTAAGTTGATATACTTATATCTTTCCAATTTTTGTACAAGTCATTATACTTCTATTTTTAATGAAGTTACATTATTTGTCAATTTTTGTATGATTTTCATTATTGGTATGTGCTTTTGCTTCCATTTACATTTACTCTTACAATGAGCATGCCATTGTGAGAGCCATATGGGTATTTATTTGTGAGTGTATGACTGGTGAGGTATTGAATCAAAACTTAAAGGTTTGTGAATGCATAAGTGTGAGCATTCTTAGGTTTGATATAGAGATTGCACATGTTGATGGTAGGAATACATGATTCTCAAATTGAATTCAATTCTAAAGTCAAATTACAATGAAACACTATCCAGGATGGGTTTTGCTTCTTAGTTTCGTAGGTTTTTCTGTGTTTTCTTTGTTTTAGCAGGCTTGTATAATTGTTTTTCTTGAAAATTTTTGAAAAATTGTATTACCGTTCAAACGGGGTAGCCCACCGTTGGCACGGGCGCTTGCACGTATAGGGATAACGTGTGAAAAAGCATTCGAATGGATACGTCATCTATTTGGATGCCCATGTTAGCAATGATTGGGTGTCCAAGGAGCATTTATTATTGAACGTTCCAACGGGACAGCTGTCTCATTCGAGTGCAAGCCTGCTAATAGTGGCAAGGGGTGTTCGAATGGGTTTAATGAGCATTTGAAAGCTGATATAGTCTCTATATAAGGGCATCTGAACCCTTGAATTGAGCATTTGAGTGCTCTATTTTGAGAGACTTTGAGAGGGAGATAGCTTTTGCGGAGCAACGAGGCCCTACCGGTGACTAGACAGAGTCCCAACCTTCTGAGCTTTGCATTCTTACCTGTACCTAGGTATTCCTTGAGCCATGTCTTAGTTTATTCATTATTTTTAGTTGTTAGAGGGTTAGGTTGCCTCATTTATTCTTTGAGTATTATTCGGTGGTGGGTAGAGGTCAGGCCCCGGGTAGAAGGGTCGTTGTACCAACTAGAGGTCAGCCAGGTAGAGGTTAGGCTAGCAGGGGCACGGGTCGAGGCCAACCCTAGCCCCCGCCTTATGATGAGACACAGTTTGTTGGGCTCGAGGCCCATACCACTTTTGAGTTGTGGAGTCAGATGGGTGTTGTGCTCAAGAGGCGATGGATTCTCACGCAGCATAAAGACGACCCCTATTGGAGGTTAGATGTGTTCATTGAGAGGCAGTGGCTCGGGTTGGTCAAATTCAGAGGTCAGTATGGTTTCAGAGTAGTCGCTAAATTTATGGCCAATATTTCTTACTCCTCGGACACTCTGGGGCATGAGACTATCTGATCATGGGTCAAGGGCCATAAGGTAATGATCACCCCAACCACATCTGTTATGGCGGAGGTATATGATTAGGATGAGAGATGAGAGACATCATAAGCGCTTAAGAAAAAGCACTTGTTGTTCGCTATAGGTCTCTGTTTGTATTATCATGTTGTTCCCTTTTTCCTATCAGTCGGGTTTCTGAGTGTGGTCAGCACCGGGCTCAGCTTCTGTGGGCTACAGGGACGGGGAGATTGATTAACCTACCTCAGTTAATGTTTCAGCTCTGTTTGCCGATACTACCCCTTCCTCGGCATTATCGTCAAAACTTGAATTGCTCCAAAGATGGTTGTATTTTAAGCTCCCACAAGAGAATGAGTGTCACGATTGAAGTATAGTTTTGAGAGTACTGGAATCGATTTCCTCAAGAATTAATCTCAATATAATAGCACTAGACAAACATTAAGGCAACCAAGCTTTGCATTGCAATTAAAAGATTTTATCAAAATTAAACCAAAAATTCTTTGGGGGTTCGAACGCTTCTTTGTAATTTTACTCCATTTTATCCTTTTAAGATCCATTTTCTGCACAAGGTTCATTAAGACAGTTTAGGGATAATTTATAACTAATTAAAGCATAATGAAACCTATACTAGAGCTAACAATCTACTAAATAATGACTTATGATTACACTTTTGGAGTGTAATCATGCTTTTATATGAATTTCTAGTTAGAGATAGCTTAGTTGAGAACTTTGTAGAGAGAGAAATATATACATTTCAATAAATTCCATCATTTTAGTCTTGATTTCATCTTGCTTTTCAATTTAAGCTAATTACTTCATGGAAATAAGCAGTTAAGCTTTCATTGCTTTTCAATTCAAATTGTGAATATCACTCAAGGAATCCAAGATTTTCAATTGAGGTATCTTATGATTTCATTGTCTCATCTTTTTAAATCTCCAATTCTTAGCAATTGAAGCTTAGATATCTTCAAACACATAGGCTATTGATTATGTTTGGTAATTTCAATGCTTAATTCTCTAATTGTGTATTGATGTTATTCAAATCAATGAAATTAGTCTATGAATCTCACTTAGATTATATTTTTACATTCAATTGCTATGAATTCTTGTGATTGATTGACAAATCCTTTGAATCAAATACTCTTGATTGTTGTAATTGATTTTAGTTATCAATCTCTTTGAAATCCTTAGATGAATTAGGTGATTGAATCAAATTCCCTTTATCAATTGTTAATCTAGTTTTGATTACTATTGTTTTAGTCTAAACAAACAACCTTTGATATCAAATGATATTTCATTTATTTTTAGACGCATTTTATTGTGTTGTGCGAGTTTTGAGGGGGTCGAATGCTAATCGGAGCTAATAGTCTATAGTAGGCTCAATTCTTTTAGAATTCGACTTCAAACTTATCGAGTTTTACTTGGCGACCACTTACTCTTGGGTAAGCATTGCTTCAATCGTGTCAACCTCCAGCCGAGATTGAGGACAATGTTCATATTTTTTCACTCGTTCATGATTCTTTATTTTTTCTTTTACTCTTTTTCGCGGATCAAAAAATAGTTCCATCAAACCCATGTCAAAGAACAAATTCTCCACACAAGCAAAAACAATTGAAAATTTCAAGAATTGACTGTTTGAGTTCATCGAGTGTTTGAAATACTTCATTTACAGCTACACCTATTGATGGTTTTTTTTTTATTTACTACTTTTTTTTTTTGCAAAGTCAACTTTCGAAATTTTTTCTTCTCCAAAATTGTCACAATCTTCTTGCACTTCACATGCCTCGTTTATTTTTTCAACTGCTGCTTCTTTTGCAATTTTTATTTTTTTCATCTTTTTCTTCAACTCTTTCGTCACCCCGGTCTTTTTCACTTTTTCCTTCTTTCGTTTTCAAACTTTGTTTTCACCTTATTTTCTTCTGCTTTTATTTTTTCTACCACATCTCTTCCCTTTTTTTCACCTGCACCAACGTTTCCTTCAACGTCTCTTCTTCAACAAATTCATCTGCATACACATTTGATATCTAATATTCCAGTGCTAAAAGTTGTTTCTCAGTTTTTTTTTTTTTTTTATGACAAATAACAAATTTTACCTCTTCCATGTGCTTCCATACTTTTGGATTGATTGACTTTTTTAATATTTTCAATGCAAATTCACTTCTTCTTTCTTTGAAATCTTTTTACTGTCTAAAATATGATATCAATCTCTTGCCATACACCACATGCTTTCAAGTATAAACAGGTTGAATGACTCTGAAAGAGATAATTGGAAAATATCAAGTTTTCCTTATAGATAGTCCATTGAACACACTGCATTTTTTTTTGACAATGTACTTATTTCTTACGTACCTTTCTTTTATTTATTTATTTTTTTGACAGATCAACCTTGTAGCCTTTCATCTACTACCGGTGCCTTTTTTCTGTCACACCCCATCTCTAATTTCAACGTGCTCTGAGAAATTTTTCTCTGGCTCTTTGATTGAACCTGGCTATCGTTCCATATTGATTTTTGAAAAACTTTGATACCATGTTAGGATTTGAGCATGCTCTCGTGAAATTTGAGCATACTCTCGTGAAAGAGGTAGTAGAATTTATGAAGTATGAATGCACTGTTTGTGAAGAGATGAATTAGTGTGAAATTAATGGAGAGAGAGAGAGTGAATGATAGAGAGAGAACTTCTATTACATTGGTTCATTTATGGGACGGATAGCCTTTTATAGTCAAGTCTAATACATTGGGCACATGGGCACACCAATTATTTTCAACACGCACACACTTGTTAAATATGAAAAACGACTAGAAATTTAACAATCATATTCCATGTTTTATGACTATATTACAAATTCTTAGTTCCAACGCCATTAGGTTGCCATTAGAGCTGGTCTCATACAGGTCGTATGGAGATTTTATATTATCATGGAGCTTTCCAATCTTGAGACATGATTCAGTGGTCAAGATTAGTTTATTTCACTTAGTAGGTTGGGATTTCGAATCCTACGGTTCCTACCACCCCTTTGTTGCCCCACAATATATAAATATATATATTTATTCAATTATTGTGCTTAATTATAAAAGAAAGAAAACGTCTTCCATTTCACGTTTAGTTACATCCACAATATTTTTTTTTTATTGTCTTCGGGGTACTCTCTCCCACGTAATATCGTTTGAGTTTAGTTTCGAGGAGTGTAGAAACTTTTTTATAAAAGGGGCATAAAAAATGTGATACATATCTTTTAAAATTTAATTACAACAGAAACAATAAAATAAAATAACTCATAGACACGTTTGATATTTTGATGCTCGCTTGTGTAAATAAAAAATTCTACATTATCAGTGTATCAAAACTAAACTCGTGAAATTTACTAATGTAACCACCGAAGGTTAGGAATACATCAATCTGAGATTTGGGTGTAGTTGATATCTATACATATAATTAAGCACAAAAAAAAAAAAAAGTGTTGATTTTTGTAGTAGCATAGACAAATCATTATAATGCAGTAACTCAAGAAGGATCTGGTTGGAAAAAACATATAATTAGCTTCAAGCAATCTCCTTCTTTGAATACAATCCCAGGTGCATAACAAATTTAATTACTATCATAGTGCTTTAGCTGCTTAGCCCAAGCTATGTACTTATAATGGTCATCCTAATACAGTTCTCTCTCATAAAGGAAAACTTCTAACTAAATTAGGGTTTGCTCCTAGTACATATATACATATTTATATGTATATATATATATATTCAGGCAAGTTTCTAGATATGCACCCAAAAATGTTAGTTTGGTGGTTAAGACTTGGAACTTAAAGGTCTGCTCAATCTAAAGTCTCAGATTTGAAATCTCTTGAGTGCTATTATTTCTTTGGGGTCATCCCTATGGTCTTTAGTTCTGTAATTACCTTAATTGTGTGAAACGAGAGAAATCTCGGAATTAGTCGAGCTTTGCACAATCTAGACTAGACACCCAGTCAGCCAAAAAAAAAAAAAATCTCTATATTCAGAGATTTAAAGAACATTTTTTTGTTGGTTTGCAGTCCAAAACTCAAGGACACAAAATGATTTCCATCGCCCAACATCCCCTCTCCTCCCATCCATCTTTCTTCAGTTTGAAGTCCAAAAATCGAAAGTATGCATGGTTCTTTTTTTTTTTTTTCCAGAATTATGTAGATTGTTGTAAAACAACCATGAACATATGATAGAGTTAACACCATAACTCGAAGGCTCCAAGGACTGTATAAACTCTTGCACCTTGAAGGGAGAACTTGTTAGTTGTTGCTGACTTCTTGGTTGACGGGAATCACAAAAATCTTCCTTAGTTTGAAAATTAAAATGTTAAAGTGGTTTTTAATATTTGTTACCAAAAAGACATGGTATAATTGATTACCAAAAATTCAAATGACGTGGCTTCATCCGGCACCTCTAGATTTTTTTTTATTTATTAGTGAGGTGTTAACCCTACAACAACTGGAACGAAGATTTCTATTCTATAAATAGAATAGATATGATTTGAATCGAATTTTCTATTTGTATAGTATTATCCCATGCAAATCAAGGGTCCTTTCTAATAGAAAAATACTATTCTTTCACAAAATATATACAAAATTTTATCAGGATGATGTGATGATAATATTTTTGTAATTAAGAATTATTATGATAGATATTTTATTTTAAAATAAAATATTATTAATCATTCTTTTCTGGTTGTACAGCGTTGGAAGTAAATCATGTGGCGTGGAAGTAGTATGGTGAGTTCGTGTGACATAATAAATGCTCTAATCTCCGAATGCTATATAGAAGGTGTTTGAATTTAACTTTTTTAATAATTTATAATTTTTTTAAACTGTATTTGGCTCCACACATACAAAAAAAAAAAACAAAAAAGACGTTTCAGTACTAACTTAAGCTTGAAAAAGTGACTTTTTAAAATAAATTTATGACTTATGATTATAAACTGCCTGTCCAAACACCCATAAAGTGTGAATTGTGATCATCCACTCTTTTACTTAATCAGATAACATACACAGAAAAGCAGCTTTCCATTATCTTTTCTCAGGTGTTTTTGGCTTAAAGATTATGTTTGTTCTCTCTCTCTCTCTCTCTCTCTCTCTCTCTCTTCTTACTTTCTTTAGCATTTTCTCACATTCTCAATTCCCATATCCTTTCTTCGACTCTACAATTCCTTTTTCTCTTTGGTCACTTTATTCTTAAGCGCATTGCATGGTCTCTGAGACTTGAGAGCCATGCTTGCTTGCTCTTTCAATGACCTTAAAGGTCCGTGTTCATTAATTTATAATTGAGGGACGATGAGACTTAGATTAGCTAGATGGCAATGAAAGGGCAGAATACTGCGTGACTGTGTGTATACATGTATATAATACACATATATACACTGTCATGGTTAATATTCGTGTGTATATATATTAACTACATACACACGTATTATCTATGTACATATATAGATGAAGTATGATTTGTATAATTTGAAATTACTAGGACTATTGTGGGCCATGTGTTCATGATGCTTACCATCAGTGTATAATTCTTAATTTTGTGATTGGAATCCTATTGGGAGTAGAAAGTTGAAAGTGTCATTAACTTTAATATAGTGGTAATTACGAGCCCTTCCCTATAAGGATAAGTAAATTTTAATGGTACGAGAGTTCCACACAACATCAGATTCTAGTGATCAGATCTATGATCATGACCTTATAACTCTCTAAAACAGCCTTCGATTGAGAGGAAAGACTTCCCTTCAGACTTTAATGTCTTATTATGGGACGTGTCGATAAGTCAAATGTTATATTTTTTATAGACATGATCTCTTTTTGTTGTAATCTCACTTTGGAGGGGCAGAACCAATTAAGGCCTTGAGGGTACTGTTGTCTCCTCAATTTTTTAAAAACTGTGTTTTGAACTATAATTTTAAAAAATTTCTCATTTTGCCCTCTAAAATTTTGAAATTGCCTCTTAGATAGTTAAAAATTCTATTTTTACATACAAATTTAGAAATAATTCTCAATTTACCCCCTATAAATGTGTAAATATATACCAACCTTAAATAGTTGCTTTCCTTTTTAAAAAAAACCCTTTTATATATTATATGTAAAGCTTATATACATTCTGGGTAATGCTATACATATATAGAACTTATACAAAACACCTGTACAAAGTGATATGATTTTAAATAAAAACATTATGGCTCTTAATTACAAAAATTGTCACATTATTTTAAAGAAGCTTTTTGTACAAATATTTTTAGATTGCGATTAATAATTGCCCTTTGACTGAATTTTTTAACTCCATTGGTAAGAAGATAAGAGGTCTAAAAGATTATGGAGATTCTCGAGCATAAGGTATGAAGGGAGGCTAGACCTAGATTGAGCAAGTATAGTGGAGGTTGTACTGCAAAAGTAATACTAGCTCATTCACTTCTATTATAAAATTACTAATAGCAGCATTTGTAATAATAATAATACTAACTAGCTAGCTCATCCACAAACTCCTTGATGCATTGTGTTACACGAAGGCTAGAGTTCGTTCTAGTAGACGAAGGGTCTAGATCTTGTTCTAGAAGACAAAACTCTTAGTCACATGAGAAGAACAAATTACAATGACTAAAAAATAAATATTATAAAATCTGAATGAATGCAATTAAAGACTTATATCCATATTTATAATAAAAATTAATCCTAATTCTTCTAGTGAAAGAAAAACTAAATAAAATAAAAAAAAATATAATAAAATTGAGTTGGGCCCAAATTCGAATAATAGAATCTTAAAAAAAAATTCTCCAAGCCAAACCTAGTCCAATTGAGAAACTTTTTTCTTAGGCCCAATAACAAAGTTATGACTAAAATGAAACTTTTCTTAAATAGTAAAAACATATATGTGAGACCTAAATGATGGAATTTGGCCAAAACAAGGCCTACACCACAGCAATATCTGTGAGTATTTTTTTCTTAGGCCATTTCGGATCAACCCATCAAATTTCTAGACATTTCGAGATAGTCCAAAAAAATGACAGTCCAATCGTGTATTCGGTACTGGTTGGGCTTCGTTTGCTCTTAAACTTCTAGGAAATTTTGGGCAACTCGTTCTACATCATCCCTCCCATATGGATGGATCACACATAACTAGCAAGCTTCGGTATTATACTTCTCTACCTTTGTCAATTGCAGGGCTTTAGCTGCAATTTTTTATTTTTTATTTTATGCTTCGGAATGAATAGCTGCATCTTCTATCACTGCTCTAAGTTCAAATGTTAGCATTGCCCTTCAACATATATAATCAATCAATATCTAATCCTTGTTTTTGAGATGTGTTCTTGATGTTCCTTCACTTTCTTTGGCACTTTCTATACATTGTTTTCTACTTACAAAGGTCAAAACCTGTTCTGCTATATGATATAGATGAGATTCGTGGAGGTTTCCACAGAAAGAGCCCCTGGTTCTGGCACAATTACAGGTACCTGAGGAATTTCAATGTTGGCGCCCTTCTCTTTAATTTGATAAAAAAAAAAGGAAGAAGAGCTCTCAAACTTTGGTTTAGTTGCTGCCTACTCATTGAGCACAGATTATAAAAGCATACATATACACACCAATGCGTCCAAAAACTCACCCAAATCACGTAACAAGGCCAGCCTATCTCCCAAGAAGTTAAACCAATAGGGAAAAATGACATAAAAGAGAGATGAAATAACAACCAAAATTCAACAAAAGAAGACAAAATAAAGGTATCACAATTTTCTTTTTATTTGGTGCCAAATATAAAATCCACTGTCTATCTATTTATTTGTAAACACAAAGAAATTCTTTAAGAGCTCTTTTTTAATTAAAATGCTTTGGCAATATACATACATAAACATATATATATATATATATATATATGTTTGTATATACCTCAATCAAAATTATATATGAAAATATATTTATGTGGTTAGCCCATGTAAGACTAAGGTTATGAATACATCAATTTGAGCTTTGGATGTAGAGTACCAATTTGAGCAGGTATTAGTGATCTAGGCGTCACAAGTTCCATTGCGATCTAGGAGTCACAATAACATTGCAAAGTATTGGACTGTCTTTTTACATAGTTGAATTCAATATCTTTACTATTATATAAAAAGAGAACACTATCTGCCCAAATTTGAAGCTGCTTATGTTTTCTTCTATACCAAATTGTCCTTTAAAAATCTATTTATTAAGGTTCAAATAACTTTGGCATAATTGATTTGAGGGTAGATATGTAAACACACACTTCTCGTTTGCCAGAAAATACCAAACAATCATAAATGGTTTTAATCTATGACGGAAGTTTTCTTCCACCGACCTATGGCTTTCTCACCATTTGAATTCTTTTTGTCGTGTACATGCATTACGTGTGCACACTCCTTTAATGTGTATATGAAGGCGCACAAAAAATCTTAGAATTAGCCTAGTGGAGACAGAATTCGTGATAAAACCTTATATCTTGAATTTAAAACTTGGTAACTGAGATTTATTTCTTATTAATTTCTTAATTCTAGCGTGAGTGACCTGCCTTTGTCTTTGATAAAACTAATAATGGAAGACCCTAACACCACTAACCGGATAACGAAAGCGAGAAAAAAAGGAAAAAAAAAACTCTATGGGCTAAGATAACCATTATGATCCAGTCACTCTAGGAGGATCCGTGTGGGAAAATAATATGATAAGGTCAAGCAAACTCCATCTTTGTCTAACAATCCCCGATCCATCGGAGTTGTAATTACTTATACAATTTCTTCGAATCGAGATTATCCTAAATATATTTCTCTCTCATGACTGCTACGTATTATAAAAAAAAAACAAAACAAAACACACACACACACATAGATTTGTCTGCAAAATCACCATGGCAACAATCTCCAACTACTATATAAACTGTGAATTGTGACCATGCACTCTTTACTTTATCAGATCAGAGACTCAGAAAGCAGCTTTCCATCTTTTTTTTCCCCAGATTTTGTAGGCTTAAAGGGTATGTTTGTTCTCTCTCTCTCTTTCTCTCTCTAGCATTCTCAATTCCCATGTGCTTTCTCTCTCTTCTTGCTTTCTCTTCTCCTAAAAAGTTAGTCACTTTATTCTTAAGTGCTTTGTTTGAGATCTATTTGTTCTATGGTACCTGAAATTTGAGAGCCATGCTTGCTCTTTCAATGGCCTTAGAGGTCAATGTTCATTAAAATTTGAGGAAACCCACTTTATGAATGGAGCATTGAAACCCATATAATATCTTACAAATATGCACATATTTAAATATGTATACAGACGAAGAATGATTAGTAATCTGAAATTATTAGGACTATTGTACGAGTTCATAACGGATTGGGATCTATGAAGGATGATGATGCTCAACTCCATTGTAGAGTTCTTAGATGTTAGTGGTACGAGAGTTTCATGTAACTTCAGAGCTGATCTATGTTCATAACCTCATAAATCTCCAAATCAACCGTTAGATTTAGCTAGTATCATGGCAGCTTCTTAATTGATACCTATGATTTGCGGGTCATTACGTGTGTCTAAAGTTTATCCATTCACCTTGTGCTCAGAGGTTGGGTTTGTGAATTTCTTCGTCATTAACAAAATATTGAAAAAAAAATTAAAAAGCATAATGAAACCTACACTTTATATCCACAGTCCTCCCTCCCATATGGATGGGTCACACGTTGTGACATTTCCTAAAATCGAGAGTCTGTCCATAATTATCTTAAACTTTAGCATTCTACTCCTCTATCCTTTGTTAATTATGGAGCTTATTGTATTAACAGCACCCTTTATGAGTGCCCTAGGTTCATTTGTTAGCATTTCCCTTCAACATAAATTATCAAACAATATATAATTCTTGCTTTTGAGATATGTTTTTTAATTATTATTTTTATGTTCATTCACTTTCTTTGGGCACTTTCTATATATTATTTTCTACTTGCAAAGGTCAAAACCTATTCTGCTATATAGCATAGATGAATTATATGATTTGTGAATTTCAATATTGGTGCCCTTCTGGTAAAAATTTAGGAATATGTAGTAATTCAAAAGGTGATTCCTATATGGGTGTTCTTGATCACATTGGTATGATGTTGAATAGTCGATTTTTTGAGAAGTGGAAGCGGGTTGAGTAGATAATGTCAAATTTTTAGAGCTGCCATGCAGTCCTGTGTGCTGATAAGTGAAACTAACCTCAATTGTATAATGAATTTAACCATTTATAGTTTTGACCTAAGAAGTATAGACAATTCTAAGAAAGTAACCTATTCGTGTCTAATACGATACTTGTGAGATGTTTCCCCAACATATTGGATATGCTTTCAAATATATCTTATTATTTTTAATTTTTTTTAAAAGTGGATACATTTGGACATTAGAGGGACATACATGTTCCTCGCTTAATTACACATAAAATACACTATAAGTTTGAAGAAAAAACAAATTGGGATCTAATTGTAAATAGAAATGCATTGCAAGTTTAAAGAAAATAACTTGGGAACCAATTATAAATCAAAATAGTATAGATATATAACTAATTTAATGTTTCGTTATGGAATATCTTACTTTCAATTGTAATTGGCGTTATCTAACAAGCATCCGAGGGCAGAAAAACAACTAGACACAATATTACACAGACTTAGATCAAGGAACAAAGAAACCAAAAACAAGGAAAACATAAAATAAAAAAAAATAAAAAAAAAAAAAAAAAAAACAAGAGACAAACTCAATCAATTCTCCTACAAGTGCAAGTTCAAGACAAAAATCGGAAGAAGAGCTCTCAAACTTTGGTTTAGTTTCTGCCTAGTTTGCAACCTGGTTGCTTAGCTAGTCATTGACCAGAGAAAAGTAAGAAGGCTGAGCAGAGATTATAAAGTGGATTACAAACCTTTACTAATAGCAATTATTGCCCACTGATATATGGAATGTTTCTTTTGAAGGAAAGACATATAATCTCTTTAAGAATCAGATTCAATTACCACTTGACAAAGGTTGTTTACTCAGAAAAAAAAAAAAAAAACACAACTGACCTTAGAAGAGGGCACTATAAATTGGTAACCTTCAGAACATTAGTGTCAGTTTCTAGAGCACTGTTGTATTCTTCGACTGCTTTCATAGCTTTGCTAATGGCCGGAGAAGGTTTAGGAGATCAAAGATCAAAGTTTGAAGAAAGGTCTCCAACTGCAGCAATATATCTTAAGATTCAAAATAGAATACATTTTGGAGGTAGGTCAATACGTATCACTATCGTGTATATCTTAACTGTGTCTGACGATACATATAAAAATTACGTGCACTCTAAATGTATACGTGCCTAAAGATTACGATAAAATGTTCTAGAGTTAGATTGAGGTAACATTTACTTTTGTTTTCTTTCATCTCATTTTCCCGGAAACAAAAAAGGTAAAAGAAAAAAGAAAGTACTTGATGTATGAAACCATTTTCTATGGTCACTATATTTGTATAAATATTTTAACTCTGCCTTCGGTAGTACATATCCGTAATCTTCCTCCTTTTTTTTTATGGCACACTGGGAGTGATTGACACTCTTGATATGAAATTTAGTAACAATCAGTACTTTAAATGGTTAAGTGATAATTCTAAGCTGGTGAGAGAAAGATGCTGATGGAAATTCACAGTGGAGAGCCAAATTATTTGAGGGTATTGAAAGAACATATTCTGTATGTTTTTAACCTCAGCATGAGACAAAACTCAACGAGAGGGACTTAACAATTTTCCTCTTAAAGAGGTTCTCTTTGGTTGCTATGGTTCCATTGCAAACTTCCAACAGAAGATTCTTGATATTAGGGAAAATATGAATGCTGTATATCTCGTTTTATAACTCTTGTTGGAGTGTATAATACAAGAAAAATACTATACATAAATTAATTTTTAACTCATTTTATTATCCACAAGACACAAAGTGAATGGGTCTCATATACATTTATTAATGTAGATCCCACCTGCATTGTGTTTTATGGGTAAAATTGTAAAGCATCTATTTTTTGAATGCTTCCACACTAGCTTGTCTACAACACCTAGATTGGTGAGATGAATGGATAGAACATAGTTGTTGGAAAATTCAATTGGAAGGAGAAGTGCGAGCGCGCACTTCCAGCTTCTAGTAGGGTACAAAACTTAGTTTGAAATTTTAGAAAAAAGTTTTGAAAACTCTTGAGAAAATGTTTCGAAGACTCTTAATAAATATTTACGATATTTTTAAAATACTTAATGGAAACTCTTGAAAAACTTATAGGAACCTCTACGAAAACTATATGAAAATTTGAAGTATTGATTTTTATACATTTTTTTTCCTTAAATTTCAATAAAATAACTATTGAATTATTTATATAAGTTTTCATTAAGTTTCCTAAATGTTTTCACTAAATAAGTTCTACAAAAGTTCTTGTTAAAATTCTTATTAAGTTTCTCAATTAATTTTTAATTGTTTTTTGGTTTTTATTTTTTCTATATTTGTTGGACACTTTTCCCAATTTCACTACTTATTTTGACAACTATGGAATAGAATATCATTAGCTTCTTCTATTTATAGTTTTGCTTCACCAAAACATGTGATCGCTTTAAGAATCAGATTCAATGAACACTTGACCTTAGAAGAGGGCACTGCCAATTGGTAACCTTGCAGAAATTTAGTGTCAGTTTCGAGGGCACTGTTGTATTCTCAGACTGCTTTCATAGCTTTGCTTCACGAAGGTGGTTGGAATTCACTCACCTTGGCCATAGATGGATTGAAGGGAGAGACTCAGTTTTCTTACCAGAGGAATCATGACCAATTGATATTAGGGATCACCTTGGCAATAAAGGAATCAACTGAGATTATTATTCTTGTTTAATGATTGTTTCGTTCTTGAACTCTTTGCAGGATAACAATGGTGACAAGAAGCGAAAATGGCGGCCAAGGCAACACGTTCAAGAAAAGAGGCTGTGGATGCAGCAAGGACAATTTCTTACCAGAGGAATCATTTCAGAACTGGGGAAACTATGCCAAGGCCTTACGAAGCACGAAAACGAGGTTCAAAGATCGTCTCCTGGCTCGATCCGTGGACCACCTTGAGCTACACGAAATGCGAGCTCGCAGCCAGAACGAGATGAAGAGGACCTTGAACTGGTGGGACCTCATTTGGTTCGGAATTGGGGCCGTAATGGGCGCCGGAGTATTCGTCCTCACCGGCCAAGCTGCCAGAAACGATGCCGGACCAGCTGTCCTAATATCATATCTCATTTCAGGCCTCTCTGCTCTGCTGGCTGTCCTGTGTTACACAGAATTTTCTGTCGAGCTTCCAGTGGCCGGAGGCTCATTTGCGTATTTAAGAGTAGAGCTTGGCGATTTTGTTGCTTTCATTGCTGCCGGAAACATCCTCTTCGAGTATATAGTGGCCGGAGCTAGTGTGGCGAGATCATGGACTTCATACTTTGCAACCTTGTGCAACCACAAACCCGACGAGTTTCGCCTGAACGTGTCGTTCGTGGCTGAAGATTACAGTCATTTAGACCCAATTGCAATTGTTGTCTCGATTGTCATCTGCATCTGCGCGTCCCTGAGCATGAAGGGGTCCTCGCGGTTCAACACGGCTGCAACCATTGTTCATATTGTAGTTATGGTTTTCATCCTTGTCGCCGGCCTTACAAAAGCCAATCCGGCCAACTACTCGAATTTCGCTCCCTTTGGCATTCGTGGGATTCTCAAAGCCTCGGCCATGCTCTTCTTCGCCTACGTGGGATTTGATGGAATGGTGACCTTAGGAGAGGAGATTAAAAACCCTGGTCGAGACATACCTATCGGACTCATTGGCTCAATGGTCGCAATCATCACGACTTACTGCCTTCTAGCAGCAACACTCTGCCTAATGCAGCCGTACAACCAACTTGACACCGACGCGCCTTTCACGCTCGCGTTTCAAGCTGTAGGAATGAATTGGGCCAAGTTCATCGTCGCCTTTGGCGCGTTGAAAGGTATGACCACGGTTTTACTAGCCAACATCATCGGCCAGGCCAGGTATTTTACTCACATTGCAAGAACTCACATGGCTCCGCCGATTCTGGCGGTGATTAATGAGAAAACCGGGACGCCGGTGAATGCCACGATCATCATGACTGCCGCGAACTCCATCGTTGCTTTCTTCACGAGCCTCGACGTTCTGTCGAGCCTTCTTTCCATTTCTACACTGTTTATCTTCTCGCTTGTCGCCATTGCACTCATTGTCAGGCGGTATTATGTTTCCGGCGAGACGTCAAATGCCGACAGAAATAAGCTTGTTGGGTTCTTGGGTTTGATCATATTGTCCTCAATCGGCTCGGCTGTTTACTGGGCGGTCAGCGAAAACGGGTGGTTTGGGTATATAATCACTGTCGGGGTCTGGTTTTTGGCCACATTGGGACTGAAACTGACAGTGAAGGAAGCAAGAAAAGCTAAAGTTTGGGGAGTGCCACTGGTTCCATGGTTGCCATCGGCTAGTATAGCGGTGAATGCATTCATCATGGGCTCGATCGATGGGGCGTCGTATGTCAGATTTTCAGTCTGGACATTGGTTTTGCTCATATACTATGGATTTGTGGGATTACATGCTTCATATGACGCAGCCAAGGAAATTGAGAGAGTGGTTGATGCAACACCTCAGGTCACAAATATGGAAGCTGGGGTTGGAATAAGTACTGAAGTAGGAAGCACAGTCTAGTTCTAATGACAATGAGATCAATGAACCTAGTTGGAAATGTTTCTTGAGATTTTAGAGTGAAAAGCTTTTCTTTTGTTTTTTTCTTTATTTCTATATACATTTACTTCAACTGGGCAAATAATCTATTGTCTGTACGTTTGATTGTTCATTCTAGGTCTCATTGTACTTGATTTGAGAGTGGTTTCCAGTTTGCTGAAGCTGATTTTACCACCGCGGCCTTTGCCACAGTAGAAGGTTCCTCCATTATGAGCAGGGTATTACAGATTCAAAATACAAAAGCAACCAAAAAAATAAAAAATAAGAAAAAAAAAAAAAAGGTTGAAGATTGTCAATGCTAGAGATATCAATGATCAGAAGCAATTTGAAATAAAATGGTTAGAATACCTTCCCCACCATTTTCTTTGAAGAAGTCAACAGTGCAAACTGAAAATCACCAATCTTCACAACTATTTTCCTGTCATATATGTGTCCAAGACCAATTTATTGTTAAGCATTTTGTTATTTTCCAAGCCACCCATACCAGAATACGCTAAGCTAATATATCATGTTGCATTTTTAAATTTTTTTGCTACAGAGTGTCTAGGCTTTCAGCCGGTCACTCACTTGAGCTTATGCGGAGCTGTTGGCCCAAAAGGCAACCCAAGAGGGACGGTGAATTGAATTTTTAAAAAATTAATACAATTAAGATAGATTAAAAACTAATTTAATCACTAGAACAGTGATTTAAGATATATGTAATGCAATGTAATCAAGAAAGAAATAAAAACAGAGCAAGAGAAGACACACCAAGATTTACCGAGGTTCAACCACAATTCATGATCTACGTCCTCACCGCAAGATCCCCTTGAAGTCTTCTTCCACTATGTAATCTCCAATTACAAAGTAGGTGCTGATTTACCAAGTGCTCAACTCACTTTTACACAAGAATTTCTTCTCAAGTTCTTCCAGCTATCAAGTGGTTTTGTCCAAGATCCACTTCAACTTACAAGAGTTTTTCTTTTCCAAGAGAACTCTCAAACTTTCACTTACAAGTGTATGAAGTTATACAAACGAAAATGCAAACTCTATCAAAAGTGAATAGGAAATTAAAAATTCACTTCATGCCAAAATGAAGACAAAAGGAATGCTCAGATTTTTCTTGGCTTGATCAGTGAATAGTTAATGTTTTTCTTGTTTCTCTTATATATAAGGATAAATTATACTAACCTCCCCTCAACATTTGCGAAAATACAAAGACCTCACACAACATTTTGTAATTACACTAACCTCTCTTGCTTTATTAATTTCATTAACAAATTTTTCCCTCCGTTGGTCAACCGTTAGTTGACCAAACGAAAAAAGCTAATGCAAGCCTAATAATTTATTTTACTAACTGCTTTACCCTTTACTAAAAATCTCCTCATCCTTTCTTCACCATCACCTGTGTTTCTTCTCTATCACTGGTGTGCTACTACCATTGCCCAAAAAACAGCAACAGCATCACCACTACCACCACTGCCATTGGGACTCCAAAATCACCATTTTATAATCATAGAATACCAAGTCTTCCTACAATCACCATAATTTTTCTTTTTTTTTCTCTCTTACAATATATACTTTGTCCGCATTTACTTACAAATATTCCCTAGAAAACCTAAAGTGGTATTAGAAACTCATCCCTAAAATGAGATTAGTCAATACACAAATCACAATAATAGAGCAATATCCAATATAACCATATATATATACAAAGATATACACATATACCCATTGCTGCCAACAAAATGAGATGAAATCTGATTGGGTTGATTTAGTCGAGTTTGGGGGTTTCGGAGAAGCTTTTTGGCAAAACTGAGAGAGCATGGTTGAGGAAGGGGAGGAACTTCTTAGCAATAGAAGGTCTTCTTCGGCAGTCTTTGATGGCTTCTTGGATCGATAGTCTTCGATAGATCGATGGTCTTTGAAACCCCTAAACTCAACCAATGGTCTTCTTCAGCGGATTGGTGGTCTTCTTAAAGAAAGATTGAAGTTTGGCGATGAGAAAGGGCTCAGTATCGGAGTCCATTGATGTGGTGGTGCCGGTAGTACCATGGTAGCTGAGAAAGGAGGTTGTAGTGATGTGGAGGGTGGGGAAGGGTCTGAGATGGCTGCCACTGTCGCCGAACCACCCTCCTTGCTCGTCTCTGATGCCCACCTCTGCTAGACCACCCTTCTTCCTTGTCTTCAGTGTGGCGGTGGAACCGTGGAAGGTTGGGGGTGGAGGCTGGATCCACAGTCAACGAAATGGGGAAGAAGAAGACGATACAGCTAGGAAGGGAAAGGAAGAAAGAAAAAAAGAAGAAGAAATAGATATTTTATTTTATTTTCATAGTTTTTAAAATATTTTAATGTGAGGGTGTCGCGCCCCGGTTTTTTTGGGGTGTCCAAGGTCCTTTCGGCTCGAAGACCTTAAAGTACGGAACTCTGTCACTAGAACTCATCCTCCTAGAAGGACAAGTGCGACTAGGTTTGAAAATTGGTTTGACTAAGTGCTTTTTAGAAAAATAGGAGTCGCCACCTAACTTGGTAAAGGTGAGTTAGGGCACCTAAAACTAAACGTTAATCCGAAGATTAAACCTAGAGTTTTTGAAAAAGGTTTTTGAAAACTCCCTCAAGAAAGGGTTTTTAGGAAAATAGGTTGTTTGGCAACCTTTTGAAACGTTTAAGCCCTTTTTGAAAATAACTCCATTTTTGGTCTTTTAAAAACAGAAATCTAAAGTTCGGGGGTTGGTTACGTGTAGGGAAGATATCCTAAGATCGTCACCCTACCCCGCCCTTTCGGTACCTACATGTCTAATCACCCTTTGTTCACTCACTAGAATAACCGGTTACCATGGTCCACTTTATATCCACTTTAGAATTTTTAAAAACGGGGTTTAGTCATCACTTTTTGGATGGATGATACATGATGCAAGTTTTTGGGAAGATTTTGAAAATAACGGAGGTTTTGAAAGAGTTTGAAATAGAAACTTTGAATTGATTGGAATTTTTGAAAAAGGGATTGGGGTTGACACAAAAGTTATGACCGCACCATTTTAGGTTGCCTACGTATCTCATTTGGTGAGAATCAAGTCATTCGTGGTTAGGGCAAGAGCCCGATGGAAAATAGGCGCATTAGGGCCTTTGGAAGGTTTGAAGAGGTCTTTGAAAAAGTTTAAGACACTTTGAGGTCTTTGGAAGTTGAAGACTCTTTGTGATTTTGAAAGTTTTGACTTGAAATTGGATGGTGGTGTGTTTTGAAAATGCTTTTGGATCAATTTGATAGAATTTTGAAAAATGTTTTTGGATAACTCAAGAGAGTTTGAGAATGTTTTTGAAATTTTGTTTTGAAAACCTTGAAGGTATGATTTTGGAATGTTTTGATGAATTGGTTTGTGAAAGTGGTGTTTGGAATCCTAATATGGACAACCTTAGGGGTTGTTCTTGTTTTGTCACTTGTCCTTAGAATCCCTAACCATGAGAGGGCTAGGAACACCTTAAATTTGTGACCTTTTGAAAGTATTTTTTGGAAATACCTTAGAGTGTAGGAACATTAGAAGAGTGTATGAAGTTGGGTTTTTGAAATTAAGGGAGTAGGAGGTTTTGGAAAATAAGCTATGAGAATAATTTGAAAATTTTGAATGATCATTTAGAAAAGGGTCCAAGAGTTGAGACTTTGAAGTTCACTTAACCTAGGTCGGGTTAGCCTAGGGTTAGGGGGAACCTAAGGTTAAGAAGACTAAGGGTTAACTAACTAGGGTCAAGTTAACTTAGGGTTAGGCAACTAGGGTCAAGTTAACCTAGGGTTAGGCAACTAGGGTCAAATTAACCTAGGGTTAGGCAACTAGGGTCAAATTGACCTAGGGTTTGATAACTAATGTCAAGTTAACCTAAGGTTAGATTGGAGAATGGTCTTGAAAGTTGTTTTGATGCACTTTTGGAAAGAGTTTTGAAAACACAACATGATATGCAATGGACTTTGGTTGGTAATTTTTATGAAGATCATTTCCATGAAAATTTTGACTCTAGCCAAGAATATGGTTTATATGGTTGGTGATTGGAGACCATTCCAAAGAAGGTTTCCTTATGGCCATTATAACCAATATCTTGACAAGAGTATAAGGAGTCAAAATTCAACATACTGATAGTGATTTTTGGAAGATCATTTTTTATGCAAAGATGGTGAGAGTGCATTTTTTAAATCATTTTTGGAGAAGGATTTTGAAAACCATTTTTCCAAGGGAACCATTCCATCAAGAGAGGGGTCATACGACCAATAAATGGGAGACCACTCAAGAGAGGGTTCCATGGGGCCATTCCAACCACTAAACTTAAGAGAATAGAAACCATAGAATTTAAAGAGTTTGAACATCATTCTTAGACAAGCATAAAGAGGAAAGGGAACCATTCTAACAATTTAGGGTTCTTATGGCCAATATAAAGGGAGACCACTCAAGAGAGGGTTCCATGAAGCCATTTTTAACCACTAAATTGGAGAGAATGGAAACCTTGAATATTAGAGAGTTTGAAAGCAATTTTCATGCAAGTTGAAATATAATGATGCAAAAGTATGAATTAGGGGGTTGAGAGAGACTTTCTAAGGCATGACTTCTAAGGTCTCATCTTAGACTTCAAGGGGCCAACTCTTGGAGCAATTTTTGAAGGACATGTAGAACTTGGAAATGTCATGAAATTAAGAGCAATGTAAGCATTGTGAGATATGGCAATAAACATAAAATGAAGCCAAGCATACAAGACATGATCAAAATAATAATATGCAAGGGGTCATGATTCACATACAAGGCTTTTAGGCTTTACCACACAAACAAGGGACTCTTAGGCCATGCCATCTTAAAGTAGGCTAGTGAGAGGTCCCCCTACACAGTGGCTCTCACTTGCTTTCCTCTAGGCATGATCTAGGAGCCCTCTTGGCTCAAGCATGCAAGAAAAGGGGATTGAAGATGGGGATTAAAATAGAGAATAGCCTAAGTAGGCTAGGAGGGAGAAGAGAAGAGTGGGGGAAAGCACAAATATAAAAGGGATACCACCTTTAGTCTTCAACACTCTTGTAGTCTTCAATGGATGTTTTGATTGAAGCTTGAGTGACTTCAAGAAGGCTTGAGTGGAGTGTATAAGTGTGTATGGGGCTTTGTATGGGGAGTGTATAGGCTTAGGAGGGGTAGAATCTATCCTAAGTGTTAGAGGGGAGGAATATATGTAGAGATTCGAGTTTCTGGAGTGATTTCAACAGAGTTTCATATCAATTTCAGACCTGGATTATGCAAGGGGGGAGGCCTCTATTTATAGGCAATCTGGAACAGACCATGCACATGTGCTACATGCGCACGGCCAAACTTTGGCCGTGCGCATGTAGGACATGCCCAGGTACTGTTCCATTGCTAGAGTAACACGTGGCACCCTATGTACTGGTTAAATCTCAACCGTTGATCGAAAGTCGGTCGATCTGAACAAAATTTGAGCGCATGTAGCATACGCTGCATCACCGGGAAGATTCGCCCAAACTTCGTCTCGATAATTAGGTCAATCGGGAAGGTTCCGGGGAAATCAGTCGCATTAGAGATGTTTTCCTAGCGCTTCCGATGAACTTTCATGTTTTCGAAAAGTTTGAATTATGTTTGGAGGCGAGTGATATCGCCTTGGGAAGCGTGCCAAAAAGAACACTTTTGTGAAGCGTCTGTGATACGCTCTGTGTGTGTTTGAAAGTAGCTATTTTCATTTGATGTGATTGAGGCCTTCGAGAAGCGATCTATTCGATTGGACCGTTCCGATGGAAAGTACTCTAGAAATACTTTCTAGAATTCTCAAATTTACACATTTCTCAAGTCGTTTGACAGTGCATTTTGATTAGGGAATCGAATAAAAAGTCAACCATAGCAGAGCGTCTGCGAGACGCTCCAGGGGTTGCTGAAAGTCATGGTTTGCACACCGTACGATGGAGGGCTTTGGGGAGCGATCTATTCGATCGAACCGTATCGATGGAAAGATCTATGGACAAGTGTTAGAGAATTCCCTGATGTACGCATTTCTCAAGTCGGTTGACGGTGCGTTATAACCAGGGAATCGGGGGAAAAGACAATTTAGGCGGAGCGTCTGCGAGACGCTCCAGGAAACTTTTGTCGAGTCGTGTGAGTTTAGTATCGTAGGGTATTCCTTGGGTTAAACAAGGGCGTATGGTAAAACCCTCGCTCGAAATCCCAAGGCCGGTACTGTTTCGGGGCATTTTTGGGCTTCCAGGGGCAAAACAGTCATTTTGACTAGAGTTGGCTGGAAATGGTCAGGAATGGTCTGGTGTATTGTGTTAAGCATGTAGGGCTATTCAGGGATGGTTTTGAGAGAGTTTGTTGCTGTTCAGCGGGGTTTGTGCCATGCTGAGTCGTTCGGGGGCAAAACGGTCATTTTGACCGGAGTGGGCTGGAATAGGACCGGATTTGAACTGAATGGCGTGCGGGGGATGCCTGATGGTTTGACAACATTTGGAAGGATGGACTTACCGTTTTGAGGGATTTTGAACTTTCCCAAAATGTGCCTGGAGGCCCAAAAGGGCAGGTTTGGTCATTTTTCATCGAGTCGGGCTAGCAGGCGCCGGTGTTGACCTAGGTGTTGGTTCCCGAGACCGCCCGGTCTCGGAAAACTACCTGTGTGGTGTTGGTCTCTAAGAACGCCTGGTCTTACAGAGCTACCTGTAGGGTGGTGTTGGTTCCTGAGAACGCTTGGTCCTAGAAAGCTACCTAGAAGGGTGGTGTTGGTCTCCGGGAATGCTTGGTCTCGAAGAACTACCGAATGACGAACATTCTACATTGGCGGGCTAGCAAGCGCCAAAAGTGAACCGTCTAGAATCTTTGATGAGGTGTTGGTCCCCGAGATCGGCCGATCCTAGGAAGCTACCTAGATGGCGTTGGTTTCTAGGACCACCTGGTCTGGAAAACTGCCTGGAACAATGGTGCTTAAGGCTTCAGCGGATCCTTGTGGGCCCGAGAATCAACCAACTGGTTGGATTGGAGATTGAAAGGCTCATCTTGAGCCTGCATGTGTTGTGATGTTAGAAACCGAATCCGGTCGGGTCGGAGATTGCCAAGCGGGCAAAAATGGGGTGCTTATAGAGGGTATTTAAGTAATTTTACACTTCCGTTAACGTCTATTTTCTGACAAGGGAGGTCAGTGTAATTATAAAATGTTGTGTGGTGCCATTGTATTTTTACAAATATTGAAGGGATGTCAATGTAATTTACCCTATATATAAATGCAGTTGGAAGCTTATATATAAATTTTTGTATTGATTTCGTCCATTGGTGGTTGTTGGGGGCTCATTTAATACAAGTCCAATCAGTTATAACATTAGAAAAACTAGGTGTTATTTTTCAGGTGTCGACACTTAATCTCATGTGTCGACACATCTGGCCTGCATTTTTAATATGTTATTCACTATCTCCATGTGTCGACACATCAATTTCATGTGTCGACACTTGATCATGTTGTCTTTAAATTTTTTGCTTCTGTCTTCATGCGTCGACTCTTCATTTTCATGTTTCGACACATTAGCCAGAAATTTTCATTCATCCTTCCTTTGATCAAGTTCAGCTTCAACAATACTATATGATCTTCAAGGAGTCTTCTCTTTAGGGTGATATGATAGATTAAGATCTTCAACCCATCAAAGTTATCTTCCATTCAATTTGGATTGAATTTCCTTCTTAATAGACAAATTTTCTTTGATGCTAAGCTACCAGAACTTCTTTCCATTAATGTCGAGCTCTTCTTCCTTATTGTCGAACTCTTTCCATCTGCCGCTAATGACTTTTTTCTCCATGTAGAATTTCATATTCATGATGCCTCATTGTCGAGCTCTTTCTTTGTGCTACTAATCCTTCCTTCTCCTTTAGGATCACTTCAATGAGTCTTTTATAAGCTTGATGAAATCTACTCTTGAACATCTTCAATTTCTTTGAACATATATCATCTTCACATCTCAGGTGAAGTCTTCACTTGGATTCTTTGTAGAGATTTTGTAATTAAGATGAATTCTTTTTTCGAATACCTTCAATCTCTTCAAAATTAAGGCATCTTCAATTAATCTTTGCACGCTTGATGAAGTCTTCTTTTGAATACCTTCAATCTCTTTGAATGCAAGTCATGCTTATTGAGTCTATGTATACTTAATGAAATCTTCTTTTGAACACCTTTAATCTCTTTGAATGCAAATCAATTGATTAAAGTTGAAATAGGTGTCATTGCTCTGTTTGGTGCATTGCATGACTCTTAGATTGCATTGCTTAATTTGGCTTATTGTGCATCCACTTTGACATATATTAGACTTTAAGTTAAAACCTTTAAGTCTAAATTATAATCATTATTAATCTGCATGCTAAGTAAATGCATTAGTAAAATAACGCAAAATTTAGTTATCATCAAAATCAACATGGAGATCAACCTTGAGTCAACAATCTCCCTCTTTTTGATGATGACAAAACCTTTGCCAATGAAATTGATATACGATTAAATGAAATGGACAAAATCAATTTTCATACCAGTAGAGAACTCTCCCTTTGTTTTATAATTAGACAACTAATGCTTAAGAGACAAAAGTCTTTTAAAAAACAACTCTTAAGGAGTTTTTATCAGTTAATTCAAAACAAATTAAGGAAAATACAATCATTTATCATGTTACTCCTCCTAAGAACATGCTCTATATAGAATGAAGTTCATTCATCAATTATTATATATTTCAATCATTCCATGTTATTTACATTGTTATATGCAACCAAGTTATCAATACCAATTCATCAAACATTCATCAATCATTTTTCATTTTTACTTCATTTTACTTCAATTCTTTTTCCCTTTTTTGTCAAATCATCAAAAAAAGAAAAAACATAGCAAAGACAAGTACAATAGCAAAAAAATCTTATAACAAGATAACTTGTATAATCAGGAAAGCAAGTAAGCAACCAAGCAATCAAGGCATCAAATTTGCAAAAGAGCAAAGATCATATTTCATTCATTCAAAACGTATTACAAAATGTTTGACAAATGTTATCCACAAAATGTTAAACAAAAACATACAGATGTGACAGGGCCATAGAATAAAGACTTTGATGCTAGAGAAATTTGAGGAGGTTAAGGAGATGGGGAGGGAGAGAGGGATAGTTCGACTGGATCAAAGGCAGTATTGGAAGGGCCAGAAGAGTATCGAGGCCTCAGACAATATCGCAGCCTACCCAAAGATCTAGAGACTAGGACAGAAGATGAGGCTCTTTTGGCTGTACCAACTCTCTTCCTTTTATCATCAAACGAGCTATCCTTAATCTCATCCGTTGTGTCCTCGTGGTCAGATCCTTCCTCTAGTTCTTTTTCTTCTTGAGTTTTTACTAGAATCTCATATTCAGTTTCATATTCTTTTTGTGCCTGATTTTCCTCTTTACCAACTCCTTCTTTTTCTGCTACCTCTTTCTCAACAACAATTCCTTGAGCCTTTTTCAACTGATTCACATCTTGCTGAAGGCTTTTTAATTGTGCCAACCCATTGTCAAGTTTCTAGTTCATGCTATGAAGCATATCTATTATATTTCCCAAGAGTTCATCAACTTGAGGGGCTTCAAGAGATTGGGCTAGGGGTTTTTGAGGTCTAGAAGCAGATGCTCTTCTATAGGGAGTACTACCAGAGGCAACTTTCTTAGGTCTTAGAACCCATTAGTCATTTACTTTCTTGTAGCCCATCCTGCCCAGTGTGTACTTATTGTATTCATCACTATAGGGGTCAGGTTTTCTGTAGTTCTCACCCAATAAATTCACTTGAAGTGCTTGAAAATTTTGGTGAGTAACATGTCATAAGGTAGATTTTTGGTGGTGGTAGTAGAAACATGGGCCATATTTGTGAGGATGTAATAGAGGACATCAATCTTGGTGTTGGTTAGAAAAGCCCATAGAAAGAACAAATCTTTCTCACTCACATGTTCAAAACTTTCAATTTTGGGCAGAAAATTTTTAGCAACAAAATGGTTTACCAACCTTAGTTCAATTGAAAGGTCATTGGCTATAGGTTGGGTGGATTCAAGCATGTCTTGGCCATAAAAACGTATAGTTGTTCCCTTCTGGTTACACTTTCAAAGTAGAACTCTCCACCATACCCAGTTCCTATAATCTCAGAAAGAGTGAACTTATTCAGAGTAATCGTCACTCCCTTTACATAACTGGTCAATTCTGTCTCTTTAATCTTTTTCAAGAGATTGGAGTAGAAATGCATAACCATTTTAAGGTATACATTCTCTCAAATTAAGGTGTAGGGTTTCCATCCTAAGCTAGTAAGGGTGTGAGGGAAGTCAAAGTTCTCACTATCAAAATACTCATGGTTAATCCATCGTCAATTCAAAATTTTGCAGAGAGAGAAAGTGTGTAAAAACCTTTCTTAAGCCATTGCATCTCTGAAGTGCACGACATCCCAATCAGGTTGGTCTGAAGAAGTCCTTTCAACTGATTCTCGAATCAGTGGTCCAACTATTTTCCATTTCTAACTTCGTGTAGAAGAATCCGTAAGGTTTTCTTACCTGTGATCAACCTTAGGAGACATGTCGATAGTCTGAAGCCTTGAGAGATAGAGAAGAGGGTTGTGGATAGATGGTTATGAGAGATTGGAAAGAGATCGATTAGAGTATATAACAAGATTGGAGTGAGGATTGGTGATGGTTCAAAGATGACAGTTGGGATTGGTGCGAACAGAGGAGCGGAAGAGAAAAAGAGTGAGAGTGAGAGTGAGAGAGGAAAAGTTTAAATATTTGTAAAATGGGCTTCGTTAAAGTATATAGGCCCGACTCATGTGTTGACACATGAACTTGATGTGTTAATACATGCATCTTAACAAATCATTTTGGAGTCCACTGTCGTGATGTGCTGACACATGAAAATGGTGTGTCAACACATGCAACCAGACTGGGGCATGTGAAGTATAAAGATTTCACGGAATGGCCTTTTTCAAATTTGGAGATAAAATATGTTTTAATATGATCATGCAACGAATCATGAATATAAGAAATGCAATTTACATATACAATAATCACATTTAAACATAAATAACATGAATTTCACTCAAATTTAACATGTATTAGGACATAGAGTCACTCATTCCAATTCTCTTCTTACCATGCAAAATCGATCTTTACTTAATAGTTTAGTAAAGATATCAGCTAATTGCACAGTTATGATGACAAAGTCAAGTTCAATATCAGCATTTTACACATTATCTCATATAAAATGATATCTAATTTCAATGTTCTTTGTGCGAGAGTGTTGAATAGGATTTTTAGTCAAGTTTATAGCACTAGTATTATCACACTTAATAGGAACATGATCAAATATAATACCATAATCTTCTAACTATTGTTTAATCCATAACACTTGAACACAACAATTATCAGCGGCTACATATTCAGCCTCAGATGTGGAAAGAGCAACTAAATTTTGTTTCTCGTTATACCAAGACACAATCATGTTGCCTAGGAGTTGGCAAGAGCCACTTATGCTCTTCCTATCAACTCTACTCCCCACATAATTAGCGTCAGTGTAAGCAATTAAATTAAAACAAATACCCTTTGGATACCACAATCCAAGGTTAGGTGTGTGCTTAAGATATCAAAAAATTCTTTTCACAGCAATCACATGACATTCCTTAGGATTTGATTGAAAACAAGC